>MU225927.1:102335-120364 GCA_018584345.1 Thuja plicata
TTGGCTAAAATAATTAATTATTATTAATTAATAATTAATCATTATCCTCACCCACACATGTCCTATTATTAAGGGCTATGTGGCCTTATAAGACTTGGTCTCATGACCACATGTCTTCTCCTACACCCATTCAAGAGGTAATCCCTATTCTTAAGGAGCTTCTCAAGCCACCTCTAAGAGTCCAAGATGACTCATGGGACACTTGTACCAAGAGTCCTCATGAGGAAGAAGTTCTTCCCCTTTTCTCTTCATGGTCTTTGTGAGACACTTGACATGTGTCTTTCCCTTCCATCTTCTTCTCCCTTATGTCAATGTAGGAGTAACATCCTCCCTATTCTTTCTCTCACATTCCAACTATATCCTCTTTTCTCTCAACCCCTTCAACCAAGTCAATAGCAACCCTAGGATCCTCCACCTTTCATTCTCCACCCTAGGAGTGTGCCACCTAGGCTTAGGTCCTCTAAAATCCTATAAAAGGAGCCTCATTTCCCCTTTGTGACCTAGTACTATCAAGCATTTAAAGCAATAGGAATTCAAGCATTCAAGTGATCAAGCATTCAAGCATCCAAGCATTCAAGCAATCAACCATTTTCACAAGCATCCAAAGCATCCATTTCAAGAAATCAAGCATTTCTCACAAGCATTCCATCATCCATTTGCATAATTGAGGTTTTAGACCATTTTGCATTCATTCATATAATCTCCACACTTTGGTAGCATCTTGAACAAAAGGGCTTCATTTGAAAATCTGAGAGCTCACCATACATTCAAGAAACCAAAGCTGCATTGGGTAGGTCAAGGTAACTTTATTTTTTTTCTTCATTTAAACTTGTAATCTTCATTGTGTTTGCATTTAGATTGATTTATTAGTTAGATTAATTAATATCTCATTTAGAGTAGTTGCACATCTATTTTGCATACACAACTTACTATGGATAAAGAGGGAAAGGGGGATCTAATTTCTTAATTACAAATTAAATCAATAGATCTGAATTGCTTAAAACCTTAATTGAAATGAAAGATTTACCTTGGAATGTAGCAGATCTGTAAATGCCTATTTTCGAGTGTCTGTACTAAGTTTTGGTAAATTCTGCAACCAAATTTGGAATAGAAATGCAGAGACAGAGAAAACCCAGAAATATTTTCTTTTTCTGAGTCAGTTCGACCTTTGCCCAAATGTAGGGGCGCAATTATACCCCAAAATGTCAACCTTGATCTGCACTGCTCTGACGGAAATTCTATTCACAAATCTCGAAAGTTGGCCAAAAAGGGTATCCAAATATGATTTGAAATTCGATATCTTGCAACTATACCTACAATAAAAATGGTTTTGTTTTTGGGGGAGGGATTTTCCTTATTCAAACCCCGATTTAAGAATTAACCTTGAAATCAATAATTGAAATAGAGAATGCTAGCAAGTAGTAGAAGTAGATCTAACAATGAATCTATGATATTCAATAGATATGCAATTGTATTTAGAATGTAAACAAATATGCTAATATGAAAGCTTGGACTCAACATTAGAAATTATAAATATAAATCAAAACCTCCATGATTTTATGCTTGGAATCCACCTTGAAGGAAGAATGAATGAAGCTTAAGGATGCACAAAGGATCTTGAAGGAAGATAAATCCACCATGATGGATAGATCTAGGGTTTGAATGATGATTCTTGAATGCTTGAACCAAAACCCTTCAATGACTTGAATGCTTTGAATCCTTGATCTTCAATGGAGAACTTGAATGCTTGAGAAGAAGACTTGAAAACCTTGATTGAACACTTGGAAGCTTGAAAGCATATAATTATTTCATCCTTAGCACTTGTTATTTCACTTGTCCTTGTGTAGTGCTTAGAAAATAAGAGGAGAAAGACTTATATACAAATCTAGGGCACAAACTTCTAGAGAGGTCGACATAGGAGAAAATTCCAATTAGGCCTAGACCCCTAAAAATGGACCATATTGAATATATTTTAAGAGTTGTTGCTTCAGAACCTGAAACAGCCAACTCGGAAGTGAGAAAATGAAATTTTCTATTCCCCCCGACAGCTGACAAACTTTCCAATTGAAAAGGGGGACCTGGGTCAAGGTCGAGGTCAACCTTGACCCAGGGGGTCAGGACCCCTAGAAAATGTGCCAGGTGGGATAAACAATGCCCGGAGAGGCCCAATCAGGGTCCTAAATAGGCGCAAAAGAAGCAGAAGGGGCAGAAATTGGAGAACAACATGATGATGGCCCAAAACACCCCCTAAGGAGGGCTAAACATTCCTTACATGGAAGTGCTTCCATTTTAAGATGATACATTAAGCCCCCACTTTAGCAAGAGTATGGAAATCAAACATACTCACGGTAAAGTTAGGAGAAAGACTTTGGTGGATTGCAATGAGTTAGAATATCACTTAGTCAAGCACATGAACCCCAAAGACAGGGATTCTAAATCAACATACATGCACAAGGGCACAAAAATAAAGAGAAAATAAAGACAAAGCTAAAAGAAAAAAAGAGGGGTTAGTACAAAAACAAACCCAAATCAACTAGCAAAGGAAACCATAAATGCTTCCTATACTAATATCATATTTGGAAAGCTATCATAAAAGCATAAATGATTATATAATAAGGAAAAGAGCAACACTATAAATAGCATAGCTTCATGATCTAATCCTACTAGCATGAAAGCAAAAGAGAGAAAAGAGAGAGTGCTTACCTCGCCTAGTAATATGCCCACCACCATGAATCACCAAGGAGGGAGAGCCCAACAGGGTCACCCATAAATTGTACTTTGTAGTTGTAATGCATCTTCTAACGGCTTTTGGAATACCCATAGATCCACATTCTTGTACCACTATGGAATATAAAATGTGTGTCTCTTCAAGATTTAGCAACTTATGTGTGTTACCTTCTGAGGATTTAGCATATTTGAAATTGAAAATGTGTATCTCTTTAGGATTTAGCAACTTATGTGCGTTACCTTTCAAGGATTTAGCAAAAATAAACATAAAAATGTGTGTCTCTTTAGGATTTAGCAAGTTATGTGCATTACATTCCGAGGATTTAGCATGTTGTAAAATGTAAACTATAGTATAAGGGAGACCCTATATATTCCCCCCACCTTATTGTGACTACCTAATAGATAGGATAAGGAAGAGAAAGGAGGATACCTTCTTCACAAAGTAAGGATATATCATGTTAGCAACAATGTACACTATATTCTTAGCGAAGAGTGTTGACCCTTACATCTAAGAGTACGTATAGATAATCGTGAAAAGGATATGTCACTTATGGAAAAAGGATCCTCGAAGAGGAAGAGATCTTATCAACAAGACCCCCACCGTAGAGGATTGCTTTGGATAAAATATCATCTTTCAAAGAAAAGAAAAGAGGGACCAAAGATTCAATCATCAAGCCCCCTGCGAGCAAGAGGAAGAAAAATCTTGGAATGAAGAAAACAAACTCTAACCCAAAGAAAGGGCGAGAGTTTATAAAGAACATAATTTGTAAAATAAAGAAGAGGTGATGACCTAAGACAATCACCTTTCATATAAAAGAGTATCCATAGCCAAAACATAAGTCTTTATAAGTAAATAATGTTGCAGAATAAACAAATGCCCCTAAGCTAAGGAAAGTAGATCCTTAGACATAGAGAAAGAAGGAAAAACCTTGCCCCCCATGGATGAAAGCAAGGGATATACCAATCAGATCAAGAGATAATGTAACAAAGAGATATCTTTGCAAAAAAAATGTCTTAGAAAAGATATAATGAATACTAGAAGAGAGTTATGGATGATTATGAGCAAAGGAATGAATGTATCATATCATAAAACCATAGAGATAGAATATAGAAAGAATAACCAATTAAACTCAAAACAAGATACATGCTAAGAGCATAATGGATCCTATAAGAATGGAAGGAATACCTTTTTCCCACCAATGAAGAGACAAGAGGTAAAAATATCTATATTACAGAAGAACAAGGGGTATTCCCCGTATGGAAATTATGAAGAAATTATAATACCGCAGGAGAGTGAGATATAATTCCTAAAGCAGATCTTTCTCTAACATACATCTTGAAATGTACACAATCAGCAAGTAAATGTGTATTATTATAATGAAAAGGACATTTGTACTTAGAGAGAGCCTCTTTTGGCATAGGTTTAAATATTTCTTTCTTAGAATTCATTAACTAGACATACACCTTCTTAGCCACATCTTGAGGGGTATCATGGTAATCTAAGGAAGGTGTTGGAAGGAGAATATGAAGAGGAGGGCGACGATCATCATCAACCAGCTTAATTTTAGGTATCAAAAATCCTAGACCATGTCTATCGTGTTTAGTGGATAGATGAATCAGATTCTTAAGACCTTTTTCAATAACACCAAGACCTAAACCCTTATAACCTTGTTTAGATACAATAGTGTATCATGTAGTGTACCTATCTTGTAAAGCTTCTACAGGAGGTGATTTTTCATAGTGATCATGAGAAAATTTTGTGTAAGGTAGAATGACAGGTTTAGAAGGAGTCTCTTTTCTCTTCCCTTTAATATCATTAGGGATCGGATAAGAAGGGGAAGGTAAATCAAAGAATTCTTGCACATCTGCATCATGAACCATAGTTTGATCCCCATCATACATGTGGGAAGAACTAGGGATAGAAGATGGAGAAATAGGAATGGGAATATTAGGAATTGGATTAGGAAGGATAGGATTAGGATTAGGAAGATTAGGAAATGGGGTATCATCTACCAAATTCTTCACATAATCCAAAAGAGTAATAAGTCCACTACATAAATTCTTAATGACAGTTTTGAAAGTAGGAAGGCTAGTATTAGTTAATCTCAAAATAGTATAAGCAAGTGAAACATGAAGAGTAACAAACATAATGAAATGGATGATGCTCTCATAAACATCACAAGCATTATAAAGAGATTCTAAGAGAAGAATAATGAGAAAAATAACCATACACCAAAGCATCTTAAGGATCTTCATAGTGAATGAAATGCAAGAAATGCTTTTGTATTTTTATGAGTATGTAGATTTTTTTTTTATTTTAAAGTGCAAGAGCATAAAAGAAAACTAATTTAATATGTATGTAAAAGCTATTCTCTAAGGAAAAGAGGCAAAGCATCTAACACCAAAAAGAAAGAGTTGTCTATCGCAGGTTCACCAAAATGTAGGATATAAAAATATATATATATATATATTTGTATATGTGTGTTTGTTTATTGTTTGAATGTGTGTGTGGATATAGATATATTTCCTCCTAATCCAAGACAAGGAGATCCCAATTGATTAATCAAAAGGAGATGATCAATACAAAAAGGAATCAACTTACTATGGATAAAGAGGGAAAGGGGGATCTGTTGGAAATAATGGGAAGTATGTACTGAGAGGGGAGGGGTGAATCAGTACCTCTAAAAATTTTAGTTAATTAACCTTTAACCTTATGTAATCAAATATTTTCTTTACCGATCATATATGTTGTTCTTTCTTTATGCATGTGATATCAATTCATAATCTTAATTGTATGTAGACATTCATAGAAAGATTCATGAAAGAAATAACACATAACACAAGATATGGTAATGTAGAAAACCCCTGTTAGAAGGTAAAAACTACGGTGGGGATGGCACCAACAAAACTTCACTATCTGCAAATTGGAAGGGGCCAGTTAAAGCTTACAATTTGATCACTTCTGATGATCTACCCTATTAGGAGTATTTTGTGGAGACTGGTTAAGGTATACTTTTTTAAGAGCTTTAGCAACACTGTTTAGTGTGCACTCGGTTAAGATATTTACAATAGGATTGTTAAATCCATCTTTCTTGAAAGGATTTCTTCTATTTGCTACACTTGTTAGAATATAGACAAAAATACTCATTGACTTGAGTGTATGCAATCTACAATTTCTGATTACAGATCCATTAAAGATTACATGTATAATGTATCACCTAATGTGATTGATTAATACCTCTATTGCTCGGTAGCCTTGATTCTTGGTTCTTGATAACCAAATTCATCTTTTGTTGTTCTACTTCTTGAAACTCTCAGTCTGATCCATAGATGTGCTCATTGGCTACTTTCATCCTCTCATTCTTTTTACAATAAATGATTACACATCTATTTATAACATAGATTTTACCTTTTTAGTTTCACGTATTACAAACTTAACTCTATGATCAAAGGTTTACAACTTGACCTTGATCTCCTAGTTTTTATGTTTTTAATCAGTTAGACTGATTAAAACAATTACAATAATGTTTCTTGTCCCTCAAGAAATGGTTTTAAAACAAATCAAAACTCTAAATAGAGAACATAATTATTTTATCTGACGTCAAAGTCAGATCCACATTTCTTGAGATATAACTAACCTTCGGTGAATGATGCTCAGTTTTAATTGAAAGTCTGTCTATTGGGTTCCCTTGTTTTGTCGGTTCCTCTCTTGTCTGTTCTCTCAATTTGCACTGTATTCTGCCCGTTGGGTTCCACTGTATCATGTTCAGGTTTCCCTTGCATGTTGTGTCTTCAGTTTACACTATAGACTGTTATGTCAGGTTGTGCTAAAACCTGTCTTTTGGATTAGTCTTTACCGATGGTTTTCCTTTGCATACTAATGGAAAAATGTATGTCATCAATTTACCCCTTTGACATTAGTATAAAAAACTGAAATGTGCATAATACTAAAAATGTTTATAGTATGTACACCATGTATATTACTTAGTCATTTCATGAATCCCCCTATGCATATGTCGGTATAGTATATTATATGTGTATGTACACTTATCTTTATACTATTTCTTCCTTTTCCCTTTGTTCTATATGTACTATACATATCATTTTCCCTTATTTTACATATCATTTTCCCCCTTTTTTGATAGTAAGGGAAACGGTGTATACCTATAACTTATCAAAAATATGAGAGTGAGAGGTCTTCATTTCCTCCATCATCTTCTCCCATTTCTCCTTTAGATTCTCAAGAACCATGTGCTCAAGTGTTATCTTGGTATGCATGTCATAGATGCTATCTACTATAGACATCCTGGGTTGAAATTAGTTGTCTTGCCAAACTTATGTGTTGTTGCAAAATTGTGAGGTTCGGTAAAATTTGGGCCTGTAGCTCGGTAACCTCTTCTCTAAATTATGATTCTTCTTCCCAAAGTTCTTGCCTTAACTTTTTTATCTCTATTATCTTCTCATAATGCAATTTAATTGCATTGTCATCTTTGGTTAGACCTTGTGCACTGGAATTTAGATCTAAATCTAACTTTTCTATCTTTTTACTATTGTCCTTAGTGAATTTTTCCAAAGTGCATAATTGTTTTATTAAGGAAATAGCTTCAGTATTGATTGGATCTATTTCATCTGCGAGTTTTGAAAGCATTACCTTTTTCTCTACCACTTCTTGGTTTATCTTTTTTGTTAGTTTGTATTGGAACTTCTATTATGCTCATTCCTCAATTGCCTTTTTTGCATCCACATTTTGTGCTGTGATGGTGTCGGTGAGAATGGAAAGTTGATCTAGGATAGGTGCATTGTGATCAACGTAAATGTTGGGAACTATCTGGTTTAAGATATCCCTTATGGTCTCCAGTACTAAGGAGTCTCGGTGTTCCTTCTTAAGCTTTTATTGTAAATATTTTCTCTGGCATATTTCTCCATATTCTTGGAGTGATTCAAAATATAAAGTAGTTGGATCACACTTTGGTATTTCTATGATCTCATCAAGTGTGACCTCCAACTTATTCTTTTTTGTTTTCTTCTTTTTCTTTTGAGATACACCTGTATGCAGAACCATAGCCATCTTCTCTACTTGGTTTGATGTGCTGCTTGAAGGCTTTGGTGGTGTTGTTCCTTTTTTTTTTTGTTCAGGGTTTGCCTGTCAGTTGTGTGTGGATGTCTCCTCATCAATCTTCGGTGTATCTGTAGCATCTTTGGTATCTTTAGGAATATCTTCAATTTTCTTCTCTCCTTCACCTTTATCTTTTTGCACTTCATATGTATCTTTTATTAGTGCATCCTTTTTGGTGTGATCACCATCTTTTTGTGTGTGATCTACAATTGTAACATTTTTATCTCCTCCGATGACATTTTGGTCATCGGTTGTGTCTTTCTTTTCTCCTTCCCCTGCATCCTCGGGTATGCTTGCATCAGGCTGGGGGGTCTTCTCCTTCTGTGAGATTATATTGATTGCCTAGATCAATAATGGCATTTGGCCCGGTATATTTTCATTTACAGCATTAGTTGTATTATCATGATCGTCGGTTAGGCCTTGGATAACAATGACATCTTCATCTTTTTGTATCTCCCCTACAGGATCTCCTCTGGTAATATTAATGATATTATTATCTAGCCATGTCTCATCTGCAATGTCCATATCCTTTTTGGCTTGTGTGTTCAATGATTCTTCATTAACATCCTCATCAATAATAAGAATATGTTTGGGGCTCTGTTTATCCTGATCATCTTTACTCTTTTGTTTTTCGATGTATCATCTTAAAATGGAAGCACTTCCATTTCGGTATGTTTAGCACCTTCATTTAGTGCGCTTTCATATTAGATTTGCATTTAGGATGCATTTGTATTGATTCTTCATGATTAGGTCAAATTAGGGTTAGGATCTTATGGATTCTCCTTGGTTTCCCTCTCCATGACTCTATTTTATAGGAAGGACCTATATGTGGGCCCTCCTATACCTCATCATACTCTCTCTAGGCCTCTAGGCCTTCTTCCCAACATTCTGGAATGTTCCATCACCTTCCTACATCCTCGGCTGACCTGGGAATCTCACAGACACCAATAGGTGACCTACCTGGAACCTCAGGTCAGGGTCAAAATTGACCCGAACCTAGGTCAAGGTTGAGGTCGACCTTGACCTAGGTCAGGGTGAGTTAAACCTTGACCTAGGTCAAGGGTGAGGTCAACATAGACCTCTGATAGGTGTTGGTCCCTGCTTTCAATTCCAGAGCTTATCAGGGTTCTAAACTTAAATTAGGTCCCCGGGTTCGGATGCGGAAGTGTTTTCTCTTATATCTAATTTAGTTTATTCCCTCCTTGGTTGGTGATTGTGATTGAGCCATAATTCAAGTTGAAATTTTAATTTGGGTCCCTCACATTGCTCTAGGAGGCCTATATTGTGATCTCTATATAAACACTCTCTTTTGCCTTCATTTGGTGATGAAATGAGATTGGGAGATGACATGATGCAATGATGATGCAAATAAGAAAGAGGATGATATAGAAGGACAAATATATGAGGACATGTTGATACATTCAAGCATTTTTGTGGACAAGCTATTGTAGATCTTCATTGAAGCAAGAAGGTGCTCTTTTCCATTAGATCTACCACTCTCAACATTCAAGCATTCAAAAGGACATTATCATGGGGTAGAAATTACAGATTGTGAATTGGTAGGAGTACTTTATCCTTGGGGGCTTGCTATGCTTTATTTATCATATTCAAATCTATGCATTACTTTCTCATTTCCATGTTATGTTAGGATTATTAATCTAGAAGATTAGATCTTGATATTACATGTTCAAAGACTCTTCTTAAAGAGAAAACACACACATATACATTCTATATTCAGCTATTCTTGGAGGTGGAGATCACCAAAATGAGGGTTTGACTAAGGAAAAACCCTATATAGCCACCCCAAAACCCTCTTTTTAGATATTTACAGGTGCTATTTTCAGGAGTTACTGGTACATGATAGCAGATTTGAGACTAGATTTGGATACCCTTTTCAGTGAACTATCGGGATCTAAAAATGGATTTTCTGTCGAGGTAGCATAGGTTAGGGTCAAGATTATTGGGTCAGGGGTGAGATTAGTAGGTCAAGGTCAACCTTTTTCATAAGACGGTGTCGGAATGGAAAAATATTTCTAGGTTTTGTTCATCTCTGCGTTCTAGTTCTGAATCATACTTCAGATTTTCCATAAACGTAGTACAGACCCTAGAAGACAACATTCTTTAGATCTTCTATGATATGAGGTAGGAATTTTACTCCTTATTTCTTTACATGTATTCTCAATTCTTTATCATAATAATTAAGTGTATTAGACTAAAATTGGACTTAGGGTCTCTTTTCATGTGCAATTCTTATCATCTAGAAGACCCCATGTTCAACACCAATTTTAGATCTTACATTTTGGTGAGCCCGCGATAGACAACTCTTTCTTTTTGATGTTAGATTTACATTTCACATTAGATATTGCATCCATATAGATGTAAGTTTTCTTTTATGCTATTGCATTTATATTTCAAAATTCATAAAAATCATAAAATTTCTTTAAGAAAACACAAAAATATTTACATGCTTGTTATTTTATTTGTGTGCTCAACATGTATTATTCTTGTTTAGAATACTTCGATGAGGATTTTATTGTACAAGAGGATAGATCCCTTAATCAGGTACATGGAAGTGAGTGTGAAAATGGTTTGAATGGGACCATCATGGATCCCATTCCCACTTCATCCTCCTCCACAACCTCTCCAATTGACTTTTACCATAGAATGTATGCATGGTTTCCTTCATACCCCTCTATCTGCAACATTGAGATACCTAGAATGGTATTTCCTAAACCTTTGATGATGGTAAAAGGATGTCCTCAAATAACCATTAAGGGTAAACCCATAGATCCTTTAGATTTCTTTGATAACACAGATTCTATTTTTCATGCTTATCGCACCCAAAATAATCCTCAACCTACTGTCCCAGCTACTTTACCTCCTTCTCAACCTGTGCTTCCTCTAGCACCTAGGTTACCTTCTTCCTTTCAGGAATATGATTTAGTTGAGTAATTACACATTACTCCAGCTAAAATCTCTTTATGGGAATTACTTCAAACTTCTCCTACATATCATGAGGCATTGCAAAAAGCTTTATCCACTCTTCCCGCTCCGACTCCTAACCAAGAGAACATTAATTCATTTTTTGAGTGCATGCATACTATTACTTCTGTACCTCCTATTGTGTTTTTTGATAATGATTTACCTTCTATTGAGGTGCAGAATCAATATGATGCTCTTATGGTTGTTGTCTCTATTAATCATAGTATCATTCGTAGAACACTAATTGCCAATGGATCTGGGCTTAATGTTTGTAGCATGGATATGCTTAGGTAAATTAAAGCCAATCTCACAACTATTCAACCGGATAATATTCCTATCTGTGGAATTGATAACATTGTGAAGAAAACTTTGGGTATTATCACGCTACCTATTAAAGTTGGTCATGTTCTCCTCTACACTCCTATCCATGTTATGTCAAGAACCGCTCAACTATAATCTTTTATTAGGAAGACCTTGGTTACATATTATGCATGTGGTTCCTTCTACTCTTCATCATAAGGTAAGGTTCATTTATAATAATATGATGTACACATTACATGCGGATGATGTGCCAAATCCTTGCCTAAATGTGGAATATGCTAAGGTTCCTGAGCCCATACAACCCAGTGAAAATCCTGAGCAACCACTTGAAGATAAAAAATTTGAGATTCCATCTTCTTCTTTGACGAAAGATTATTGGGGAACATTAGATTTCAATCCTTCTTTTATAGGGGAATACAAAGTCTCAGATTTAGCATTTATGAAAGAACAAAGTGAATTTTAAAAACAAGTGTTTATCCCTTCTCCGTTATGTGAGGAATTAAAAAGCAACTTTTTTGCTACTTTAGGTAATGAAACAATTGAGACAATCAAACTAAATTGCTATGACATTGTGACATATGTTGCTCCTTTAACTCAATCTGATATGGCCGACAGATATGGTTTTGGTTATCATTTACTAAATAAATTAGGATTTAATGGAAAAGGTTGTGGTAAATATGAGCAAGGTATACAAGTACCCTTGGACAACGACGGTTGTGATTATACTTATGGGTTAGGATTCAATCCTTATAGACAACCATCCACTTTTCCTCTTAATGTTAATCATATTTGCGGTGGACATTTGAAATTGGTTAATCCACTTCTCCTTGACATGGATCAAAAACCTAGTTTGGATATCTTTCCTGAGGATGAATCCCTCGCTGATGTTTTAGGGGCTTACCAAGATCTACCTAGGTTTCATCACAAAAGAAATAAACTCTATTGTCTAAACAATGAAGCCTATTTTGGAGAACATGATATTTCTCCTTTACCAATAAATCTACCCATACAAAGTAATTTATTAATAACTAAGACCATTGAAGTTCAAGTAGATGAGCATGATTCTGAGAAAACAATCAAAATTGGAAAATGTTTGAGTCAAGATGAACATGATCAATTGGTTTCCCTCTTGCTTGAATATAAAGATATTTTTTCTTGGACATATTCGGATATGTCGGGTATAGATCCTAAGATTGTTACTCACAATATTGTTCTTAAACCTAATGCTAAACCTGTAAAACAAAAGACTTGCAAGATGAATCTGGCAATTGCCTTACTAGTAAAAGCAGAAATCGAAAAACTATTAGGTGTTGGGTTCATCTGTTCTATTGATTATTTTGAATGGATTTCTAATATTTTGGTTGTTTCTAAGGGGGAAAATAAGAACAGAATGTGCACCAATTTTTTATATTTAAATAAAGCATCCTTAAAAGATGACTTCCAACTGCCTAATATTGACATGATTGTGGATTCAACAGCAGGTCATGCTATATTATCTTTTATGGATGGTTTTTTGGGTTATAATCAAATATTTATTCCTATTGAGGATCAACTTAAAACCACATTTATAACACCTTGGGGGACATTCTGTTGGGTCATGATGCCTTTTGGATTAAAAAATGCAGGAGCAACTTATCAACGTGCCATGACTTTGATTTTTCATGATTACATTCATAAAAATTTGGAAGATTATGTGGATGATATCTTGGAAAAATCTATACAAAGAGAGGATCATGTGTTCATTTTAAGACAAATATTTGAAATAATTAGGAGCTATAATATGAGATTGAATCCTAAAAAATGCACTTTTGGAGTAGATTCTGGAAATTTACTAGGGTTTATAATCTCTAAGCGAGGTATAGAGGTCGATACTGAAAAGATTGATTCTATTGTTAACATGCCTCCTTCTAAGAACATTTCTCAGTTACGCAGTTTACAAGGTAAAATAAAATCTATTTGTCACTTTATTTCTAACCTACCAGATAGGACTATTCCTTTTACTTCTTTACTTAGAAAAGATACCATTTTTTCTTAGAATCTGGAATGTAAGAAATCCTTTGAGCAATTTAAGGAATATCTTGCTAATCCTCCTATATTACAACCTTCTCAATTCAATAAACCCTTTTATCTATATACTTCTACTACTTCCAATGTTGTAAGTGCATTTTTGGCTCAACATGACAATGAGGGAAAGGAAAGACTGATATATTATATTAGTCGAACCTTATTGGATTATGAAAAATGATATACTCAATTAGAAAGATAATGCCTGGCTTGCGTTTATGCTTGTCAAAAACTCCAGCATTACTTGTTGAATGTTGAGGTCAATGTGATTGTTAAGTTTGATCCTCTAAAATATCTTTTTTCAAAAACTGATCTCTCTGGCCATCTGGCAAAGTGGGTGATGTTACTTACAGAATTTGATCTCAATTTTATCCTTCAAAAGTCAATCAAAGGACAAGATTTAGTTTATTATTTAGTTGAAGCTCCTTGTCCTCATTCTGATACAAGTGTTACCGCAGTGGAATTCCCAGATGAGAATATATTCACAATTAAACAAGATGTTTGGGAATTATATTTTGATGGTTATAGATATAAGACTGGTTTTGGGATGGGCATTATCTTGATCCCTCCTACGAAGAAACCAATCCCTATGTCATATAAACTAACTTTTCCTTGTACTAACAACATTGCGGAGTATGAAGCTCTTATAACTGGCTTACGAGCAGCTTCATCCCTTCATATTAAAAATTTTGAAATTTATGGGGATTCATAATTAATTGTTGAACAAATCAAAGGAGGTTATCAAAATAAGAATGATAAAATGATGCAATATCGATATTTGGCCCTAGATATTCTTTCACAATTCTCTTCTTATATGATTCAAAATTTACCTAGGAAAGATAATCAACATTCAGACGCCATTGCAAGCGTAGCTTCTTTGGTTTGTCTTGAGAATAATGACAAAAAAATTCAATTCACTATACATACTCTTAAAAATCCTACAATTTCTGAGAAGGTTACTACTGATTGTTTTAACTTGCATCTTGATGAATGGTATTTGCATGTCTTTCATTTTTTGAAATATAATACTTTTCCAGAATCAGCAACAAGGAACACACGTAATCGTATTAGAAATCTTGCAGTCTGTTATATCATTTTAGGAGATACGCTTTACAAATGATCCTACAATGGTTTGTTATTAAGATGTCTTAACAAAACTGAAGTGCATGTAGCTTTAGAAGAAGCTCACTCTGGTTCTTGTGGGGGGCACTTTGGTTGAAAATATTTAGTTAATAAACTTCTTTGAATGGGATACTATTGGCAAAAAATGGAGCAAGACTCCTTTATGTTTGTTAAAAAGTGTCCTCAATGTCAACAACATGGTAATTTAATCCATGCTCCTTCTCGTGAGCAGTGTAGTCAAGTCACTCTGTGACCTTTTAGCGTTTGGGCTTTTGACCTTATTGGAAAAATCTCACCAGCTTCTTCTCAAGGACATACATACATCCCCACAGCTAGAGACTACTTTACAAAGTGGGTAGAGGTCATTCCCCTACATTCTACTATGACAGATGTTATTTGTGATTTTATCCTTAATCATATTATAGCACAATTTGGTATTCCTTCAACGACAGTTTTGGATAATGGTAATTCTTTCAAAAATAAAGAAGTCACAAAATTCATGGAGAAATATCGCATTCAACACAAATTTTCTACTCCCTATTACCCTCAATCTAATGGTCAAGCTGAAGCATCAAATAAGGTTATTGAACAAATATTAAAGAAAATAGTTACCAAGCATGCGAAAGATTGGCATACCCAGCTTACCTATGCTTTTGGGCCTACAGGACTAGCATTCGTACGACCACCGGTACTTCTCCTTATAATCTTGTTTATGGCACTGATGCTATTATTCCTTTGGAATTAGAAATACCATCTTTGTGTGTTTCATTTCATGTGATTATTGACAAAGATACTTTCTGAGAAAAATGATTACAAGAATTAGAAATGTTAGATGAACAATGGATAAATGCTTTGGAACACATTAAGTCTTATCATAAATAACTCCAGAAACAGTATAATCACAAGGTGATTGAACGGTCATTCTTGGTAGGTGATTTAGTCCTATGTGAGAATCAAAGGAATTTGAATGCTCTACCTGGTGAAAAAGGGAAATTTAGCCCAAATTGGCTTGGACCTTTTGTGGTTATTGAGGACTTTACTTCAGGTGCTTATAAAATTGCTAATATGATTGGTGTCCCTCTTAAGGAACCTATTAATATTATGCATCTCAAATGTTATTATCCTTAACTAAATCTTTCTTTCTTCATGTGTGTATGTGTTCCTTATAGAATAATCATTTTATAAGTTATATAAATTTGAATTCATTCATACACTTTTTCTTTCTATTAAATTCTTTTGTGCATTGATGAAAATCCAAGTAATCAACCATAAAACGAATTGTTCAAACAAAGTCTTTTTCATCAATAAACTTCTTCTAAGTTTGGTATGAATATGGAACATGCGCCATATCTATCAAACTCTGTCTCTATGCTCTAAGGGTCAATGGCTCCCAGCTCTCTTAGATATATGGTGTGAGGCTGAGGATCTCGGAATGGTAGTCCGTGTATGGCTCCTTGATATACTCATCTCTTGGTTACGCTCCTAGGATCTATGGAGATAGGCCATCAACTTCTCCTCTCTTTCTTTACATAGCTTAAGTTCTCATTGTACACATAGGAAGATATATGCATGTCTCTCGAGATCCCTTTGTCCTATAAGGGACTCTCTCTCACTAGCTAGTAGTCGGTCGGATATGCATGTATCCTTCAGAACCTTGGATACAAAACTCCTCCACTCTGCTACGCTCGCTGCAAAAATTCAAGAGTTTTCTTTCAATACTTTTTTCTAGAAACATATTTACTTAAAACATTCTAACCAAATTACATATGTCATACCTGGATCTCCCTCTTGAGTATCACTGAAAGATCTAGATGGTGGGGGCATGGAGTGGCTACTCTCTCCTCTCTCACTATGTCTGGGTCTAGGTGGTGGTGTCTCTGTGTGTGCTCGGGGAGGTCGTCGTGATCTCAAGGGTGAAATATAGACTGCATGATCACTGGTACCTATAATGTGGCCAGGGGGCATCTCCTCTGCCCTCTCCTCTGCTCTCTCCTCCATGGGATCTCCCTTGGGAATGGGCTCCTCCTCATGATCCTCCTCCTCCTCCTCTGATACATCACCACCCCGGTGCATCCTCTCTGAAAGACCTGGATCACATGTAGGGTAGTCATCAAGGAAGATAGGATGGGTCCCCTATAAACTCCAATATCTGATATAATCTCTGCTAGCACTTGTATAGGATGTCCCAGGGGCTACCTCTATATCCTTGGTCTCATTTGTCTCACTTTCTACAATGTCTTCTATTGTAGGTCAGTGTATGGTGTTGGGTCTCTGATAGTACCTCGTCAGGTATGCGTACTGAGGAACTTTCTGGGGGACTCCCTATATCAGACCAAACTGTCTCATCACCCTATCATAGTAATATGGCATCATGACATGATTAGTGGGACCCTCTATTAATTTTTGTCGCTATGATTATCTCAACTGATGTTGAGTTTTTGGCTACTCTATCATCTAACAATAAGGTCTCCATATCACATCTATACCTGGTACACAGTCAAGGCATACTCTCTAAAAGAGGATATCCCCATACTGCCAAACATCTGCTAGCAGATATGCAAAGGCTCTCAGTGTGCTTGCATCTATCATCACTAGAACACCCTATGGTCATGTACATGTGTAATGCTCAAACATCCAAACCTATAACAAGGTGCATACTGTAAGACTCTCCCGCTGATACCTCACTAGCTGACTCAACTCATGGTAAAGATGGGCTAACATGTTGCACCCCAATGAGAAAACAACTCTATCACCCTCCATCCTGTGCATGAGGTCGATAAATGGTGATAATAAAATTGTACCCTTCGTGTTGGGTATCACAACCAATGAGAGTACACATAGCATCACTTTCTATACCAAAGGTGTCAGACCTACTAGTATAGATGATAAGGAGATCTAATCTGATCAGGTCCTCATCTATGGTACCCGTCCCAAACAATACTCTCCATCTCCCAATACCTCTGTGGACCCCGTGGTCCTCTCAATCTAACAGGCTTGCCTCAGATCGGAAGCTGTAGAATCCTGATAAGGGGACTCCCCTTAATACCACAAGTACACGATAGAAACAAAGAGAAACAAAAAAAATTTGCAAGAACAGAAAATTGGCTTCTTATTGGCTACACAAATGTGGAATTAAAAACTTTAGAATTACAATATCAAAAGCCACATGGGCATCCCTTACAATAATCTGTAGGATAAAGCCTCAAATAACCACCTAGAACTGCCCTAGAAAACACCACGGGCCTTCCTTAAATAGGCAATTTTCCACCGCCCAAGAAGGTTCTTGAAATATAGCCATTAAGGCCGACTACCCTTAGCATTTAATTATTTTTCACTTTTATTACAAAAGGGTCGGCTTTAAATATTTACAAAACATGAGATTAGGTAGCCCAACTTCTGAAAGCCATAACTTTTGAACCGTAGCTCCAATTGGCTATTATAACCACTTTTCAGAAAGGGGAGATCACGATCTACAGTGCATGACTGCAAAGCGCCAGTTAGTTAGGGGTTTGACCTCGATCAGGAGCCTCTAAGGTCCTAAAAATTGAGTTCAAAGGTTTTTCACCCTAGAATCTCAACAGTAAATCCTTAATAACTTCGCCAATACAAATGATCTGGCAATGAAATTCAACTGGCATTCTTATATGACTAAGATGAACCTTCACCTGGAAAATTAGAACATTCTGAGTTCAAATGA
>MU225927.1:138087-167348 GCA_018584345.1 Thuja plicata
TCATATTTAATTAAATAAATTTAATTAAATAGATAGAAGAATATAACAAATATAATTAATTAAAATTAACTATAATGTTATGGGAATATTAATTAAATTAATAGAAGGACGATTTTAGACGTCTACAGCAGTAAGCCAAAACATGGGGGGGCATAAGGGGATTTATACACTTCTCAAAATAATTGTAGTAAGGCTTAGGTACTCTATGGATCTTTCATTAACCTTGTGTTGTAGGTTGTGGATACTAATGGTTTCTTGTAGAATCTTTACATTGAGGACTTGGCTATATCCTTTTTTCTTTGTGATGTTTTCTTACTTTAGCTTGCATACTCACGTAGTGTCATATCTAAGCTAAAGTGGGGGATAAATGTATCATCTTAAATGGAAGCACTTCCATTTTGGTATTTTTAGCACCTTCATTTAGTGTGCTTTCATATTAGGTTTGCATTTAGGATGCATTTGTGTTAATTCTTCATGATTAGGTGAAATTAGGGTTAGGATCTTATGGATTCTCCTTGGTTTCCCTCTCCATGACTCTATTTTATAGGAAGGACCTATATGTGGGCCCTCCTATACCTCATCATACTCTCTCTAGGCCTCTAGGCCTTCTTCCCAGCATTTTGGAATGTTCCATCACCTTCCAAGGTCCCTCGCTAACCTGGGAATCTCACATACACCAATAGGTGACCTGCCTGGAACCTTAGGTCAAGGTCAAAATTGGCCCTGACCTAGGTCAGGGTTGAGGTTGACCTTGACCTAGGTTAGGGTGATTTCAACCTTGACCTAGGTCAAGGGTGAGGTTTACATAGACCTCTGATAGGTGTTGGTCCCCGCTTTCAATTCTGGAGCTTATCAGGGTTCTAAACTTAAATTAGGTCCCTAGGTTCGGATGCGAAAGTGTTTTCTCTGATATCTAATTTAATTTATTCCCTCCTTGGTTGGTGATTTTGATTGAACCATAATTCAAGGTGAAATTTGAATTTGGGTCCCTCGCATTGCTCTAGGAGGCCTATATTGTGATCTCTATATAAACACTCTCTTTTGCCTTCATTTGGTGATGAAACAAAATCGGGAGATGACATGATGCAATGATGATGCAAATAAGCAAGAGGATGATATAGAAGGAAAAATCTATGAGGACATGTTGATACATTCAAGCATTTTTGTGGACACTCTATTGTAGATCTTCATTGAAGCAAGAAGGTGCTCTTTTCCATTAGATCTACCACTCTCAACATCCAAGCATTAATCTAGAAGATTAGATCTTGATATTACATGTTCAAAGGCTCTTCTTAAAGAGAAAACACACACATATATAAATTCTATATTTGACTATTCATGGAGGTGGAGTTCACCAAAAAGGGGGTTTGACTAAGGCAAAACCCTATATAGCCACCCCAAAACCCTCTTTTCAAATATTTGCAGGTGCTATTTTTGGGAGTTACAGGTACAGGACAACAGATCTGAGACCAAATTTGGATACCCTTTTCAACGAGCTATCGGGATCTAAAAACAAATTTTATGTCAGGAAGCACACGTCAGGGTCAATATTATTGGGTCAGGGGTGAGATTAGTGGGTCAAGGTCGACCTTTTTCATAAGACGGTGTCAAAACGAAAAAATATTTATGGGTTTTGTTTGTCTTTGTGTTTTGGTTCTAAATCATACTTCATATTTTCTAGATACAGAGTACAAACCCCAGAAAAAAACATTCTTCAGATCTAGTATGATATGAGGTAGGAATTTTACTCCTTATGTCTTTACAAGTATTCTCAATTCTTTATCATAATAAGTAAGTGTATTAGACTAAAATTGGACTTAGGGTCTCTTTTCATGTGTAATTCCTATCATCTAGAAGACCCCATGTTCAACACCAATTTTAGATCTTACAGTTGGTAAGGTCTATTTGTGGCTCGGGACTTGTATCCTTCTTAGGTATATCAAGTATCTTTCTCCATTCAGCCTCACTCCTTTTGTCTAGCTCAATTAGATTTCCTTGTAGCACTTGGCAGACTCTTAACTTTGGTGAGAACCTTTTGGAGTGTTTCTTAATCATCTCTTTAATCTTTTCCATCTTAGATTCTGGTGGCATGACTAAAACTAGGGCTCTCTCCCTTGTTTGTTTCTCTTCTTTTAGTGCATATGACCACCTAGCCAACAATCTATTAAGAAGTTATTTAGGCATTCTGTCTTCAAACTGTATTGGAACATATTTTAAGTTGATCATTACTGTAATGATTGCCTTTTCTAACTTATTCTGATCCTCGGTGTCTAGAGTTAGCCATTTTCTAATTTTAGGGTCATTTATTGTACCCCTATTGATGATTGGTTCACATACCTCATCAATTGTTTCAGGTAGTGTGTCTTTGACAAATTGTACAGATTCATCATTTTCGGTGTCCTCTATGTCCTCCTTAGTTCTGATGAATTTTCTTCTTTTTGTTGAACCCTTTTTCCCAGTAGGAGTCTTTCTTTTATAGGTCCTCACTTGACCTTTCTTTATCGGTGAAGGACTCACATCCTTTTTTGTCTTACTCCTAGTCCTAGATGTAGCAGTCCTCCTTGCCTTCTTTAGGGGCGGGGATGCATCAAACTCTGTTGATTCTGAGTCACTCACCTTGTCTGCTTCACTGATGGGTGACTGGCCCTCGGTTTCCTCTGTCTTATCAGTTTCTTCCTCATTTACCGATAGCCTTTTCTTTAAATTCTTAACCATTTTATCTTTCTTTTTGTCAATATTTTTCACAACTAGGCCCTTTTTTATCCTTTCCTTGGCTTCTTCATAAGTTCCAATCTTAGGTTGTGATTTTTCCAATGGTTCATTGATCAATATTTCAATAGCATTTTTTGCTTGATCTATGTTGACTTCATAGTCAAGTGGTGCTATCCATGCTGTCCTCGGTACAACTGGTTTAATTAGGGTGGTATCGGTGTCCACCAAGAAACAAATATTAGTTTTGTATTTCTCTACCAGTTGTTCTGGTATTCTCATTCTCTTTTGCATTCTCTTTGAATCCAGAGAAATACTTGTAACACCCCAAAATTGGCATCTTGCAACCCTAACCAATTTTGTTACATTTGTCATTCTTCTGAATCATCAAAGTCCTATTGTACTAGGCAACTCTGAGTTTTGACTGACTCTACTCGACCTAAGTGTCAAATGCAAAAAATCATAAATCTGCATTAATCATACATTATATTTAATTCCTAAATATCAATCAATTAGCTAAACAAACCCTATGATTGAATTAATTTAATTATAAAGTCCTAGCACTTTAATTAAATTAAATTCACCCCTTTTAGCTAAAACACATAAAAAAGAATTAAATAATATTTAATTATTAAATAAATATCCTCATTTCAAAAATTAAATTAAATTACTCAAATAATTGATAAAATACATTTATGAGGTCATATTTTATTTATTTAATTAAATATTCTCTCAAAAATCTTCTCTCCAGTTCAGAAATAGAAACTTTAAATTAACTGTTCTTTAAAGAGAAAGAAAACACTTAAAATAAAAAAGAAAACAGTTAAAAACAAAGAGAAAATAGTTCATTGTTTTCTTTTAAAGAAAACTTGCTAATCTGAACTGGCTTTTTTATCTGTTTTAATTCAAAAGGAAACTTTCTATTTTGAGCAAACTCTCAGTCTATAAAAGAACTCTCATTTCTCATTCAAGGATATGCATTGTTAGAATAAAGAATTGCTGCTGCATTTTAGTTCATAATCTCATTTCTATTAAGCTCTCATTTGCAATAGATTAGTTTCATTTTCTTAGATTAATCTCATTCAAATCATGTCATAGTATAATCTCATTTATAGCTTAGATTAATCTTGCATCTTTCATTCTTAAGGATGATTACATCATTAAATCTATTTTAATCAATCTGATTTGAATTCAAAATTTCTCATTGCTAGGGGCATCTCATCACTTGGGGCATATTCATTTTTTCATACTTCATAGTCAAAAATAGATACTCCACAATCACTAAGGGCATCTATGTTCCTTACATCTCTTAATATATTAGGTATCAGGGCAATCTAACTCGGATCCCTGAGGATCAATCTTCATTCTAGGGATGATTCTCGAAATCTCAATCTATTATGTATCTGATAAATCTAACTCAAATTCTTGAGAATCAAGCTCCATTCTAGAGATGGTTCTCAAAAATCTCATCTATTGGGAATTAGGGCAATCTAACCCTGACTCCTGAAAATCAATCTTCATTCTAGAGATGATTTGGAAACTCGATCTAACCAGTGTCTTGGCAATCTAACCTAGATATTGGGGGACTAAGCTTCGTTCTGGAGATAGTCTTAAAAAATCTCTATTGACTATCTTTTTATGGATAGGTATTGGGGCAATCTAACCCTGACTCTTGAAGGTTGAGCTTCATTCTGGGGATAGTCTTTTGAAAGATATCAATCTATTAGGTATCTGAGAAATCTAACTTAGATCCCTAAGGATCAAGCTTCATTGTGGAGATGATTCTTGAAATCTTAATCTATTAGGTATCGGGGCAATCTAACCCGGATCCCTGAGGATCAAGCTTCATTCTGGAGATGACCCTAAAAAACTCTACTTGACCGGCATCTTAGGAAATATAACCTAGACTTTGAAGAGTTAAACTCTGTCCTAGAGTTGGCTCTAAAATCTTCATCAATTGATATTTTCATTATCAATTTTTAAAATCTATTCTTCTATGCTTCAGACATTAGACTATTCTTTGAATCAATGCACTGCTCGCACATCAATTCAAAGAGGGGCAAAATGTAACACCCCAAAATTGGCATCTTGCAACCCTAACCAATTTGTTGCATTTGTCATTCTTCTAAAACATCAAAGTCCTATTGTACTAGGCAATTTTGACTTTTGACTGACTCTACTCGACCTAAGTGTCAAATGCAGAAAATCCTAAATCTGCATTTATCATAGATTATATTTAATTCCTAAATATCAATCAATTAGCTAAACAACCCCTATGATTGAATTAATTTAATTATAAAGTCCTAGTACTTTAATTAAATTAAATTCACCCCTTTTAGCTAAAACACATAAAAAGGAATTAAATAATATTTAATTATTAAATAAATATCCTCATTTCAAAAATTGAATTTAATTATTCAAATAACTGAAAAAATACATTTATGAGGTCATATTCTATTTATTTAATTAAATATTCTCTCAAAAATCTTCTCTCTAGTTCAAAAATAGAAGCTTTGAATTAACTGTTCTTTAAAGAGAAAGAAAACAGTTAAAATAAAAAAGAAAAAAGTTAAAAACAAAGAGAAAACAGTTCATTGTTTTCTTTTAAATAAAACTTGCTAATCTGAACTAGCTTTTTATTTATTTTTATTCAAAAGGAAACTTTCTATTCTGAGCAGACTCTCAGTCTATAAAAGAACTCTCATTTCTCATTCAAGGATATGCATTGTTAGAATAAAGAATTGCTGTTGCATTTTAGTTCATAATCTCATTTCTATTAAGCTCTCATTTGCAATAGATTAGTTTCATTTTCTTAGATTAATCTCATTTAAATCATGTCATAGTTTAATCTCATTTCTAGCTTAGATTAATCTTGCATCTTTCATTATTTGATTAATCTTGCATTGCATTCATGGAGAAAAATCCTTCGTTCTTAGACTGGTCTATGTTGTGAGACTCTCATTCTGAGAGTCATTCAAAACCCCATATGGATAGGAGGCAACAGGTTGAATCATATAGGCATGCAGGATGAATAAATCATATTCATTTCTGTATGTGGCTGATGAATAAGGACTATTTTGAAGTATATGGTTGAATAAGAAGGCCACATTTAACATATACATTTCTGGTGCCCACCGTGGGGCCGGAAAAATTAGTTTTTGGCCTCATTTTATTGCACTTATTTTAATTTTGCGCTCTGTCCATACCTCTCTATCAGAGATGTCGTGTGAAATTTCGCAGCATCTCGCATGAACTTTCTAGTTCTTTGCAGGGTTATCTGTACTTCTTCACGCGAGCTTGTGAGAATCATCACGCGAACTTTGACACCAGGGACTTTTATTTGATATTTCTTATCTTGGTTTTTCTAAGCATTTGTTGTTTCTTGGCTTCTGTGTTTCTCTGATTTTATTTTTGGAATGGATTAACGATGGTTTGCAGGACGTTGAGAATGAAGAAAGCAATTACAAACTACTAACGTATTTATCTACAAGATGTTTGTCAAAGACCTTGCATTTTTTAACAAAACTCTCATGTCTATTTTTAGTAGTTAGAAAATGCTTCAGCTTGGTGCTTAAAATAAATCATTGTCTTGTGTGCTTGAAGTTTTTTCTAGTTTGTAATTCCAAAGAACTATATGAACGTATCCTCTCCCCTCGCCTTTACGGATCTTGGGTGTAAGAGAAATTCATATGATTCTTCTAGAGTGGCTACCTCCCAAGTGCTTTAATAGAGCCAGTGAGAATGGATTTCCCAACCAATAATAGGCTAAATCTAAGCCCTTCCAAACTGGTATATAAAAAATTCCATTGTGATTAATCTCATAATGGACATGTGTGAATTCATTGTGGCAACCAAAATCTCCTCCAGTACCCTAGCGGTGCATTAAAGTCCCTACGTTGTTAAGGTGAAAACCTTGCTTTGAAAGGATTGGGAGAGCCCCCTTTATTGGGAAAATGAATTGATCACAACCACCTAAACAGATGTCCTTACTACAAACCTTTGTTATAGTATCCAAAATCCCTCTATCTATTGGTGCAGAAGGTCAGATACCGACTAAGACGTCCCACACTTTCACGGCTCTTAGTAGAGACAATAGTCCTTTGGGAAGCAATTCTCTTGGGATTCGAAGCTTTGTGTGCCTAAGAAGTGAGTGCACATGTAAGGAGGAGCTCATGCCTCCAAGCTTCTAAGTTTTCCGCTATGAGTAGGCATGGCTTAACTTCAGTTCAAGTGGGAATTCAACATATACTGCCCTAGCTCACCTAGGATTGTGATGTGTCTGTTCTATTACTACAAACATTCTGCTTAATATGTTTTGCGTGGGTGAAACATTTAAAAAAATTGAAACAAACAACAAATCACACAAATTTCCAAACCTTAATATGTCCAAAATAATCTACAACTTGAACTTTCTGTCAGAACACGGCAAATCTGTCTCAAAAAATGCAATCTAGTCCTAACTATCTGATTCTGTAGAATTTTTCTTGTTTCACTACACAATCTCGCACGATATTTTGCCATCTTTGCGTCATCATCTGAGAAACTTTGCATGATATGCTCTCAATTGTCACACAACATTTTGCAAATCTACTGCTATTTATTCACCAATCTGTCACCTTTTCTACTATTTTTTTGTGCTAGACTGCAAAGTCTTGCGCAAGCCTGTGAGAATCTTTGCATGGGAAAGTACTTCACGCGATTCTATATAATTTTGCCAAAAATAGTGAGCTATTTCCTATCTATCCAGCATACTACTGCTAAATCTGGCTCTTGTTATGGGTCTGTTTATCTGCCTTCTATCTACACAGTCTTAAACTGGATTTCTTGGGTTGAGAATTACATGATTCTCGCTTAAAATTGTCTCGTCTCATATCTTTTGTTCTCTTTCTATTGTTTTGTCATATCTTGTGTCACAATAGTCACCTCTCAGCTATTTTATCCTTACTTTTTGACAATTTACACCAGATATACTTAACCCTTTTGGCACTTTGTGCATTTACCTTGAGACAGTTTCAAGCGTAGTCCTAGTTCACATTCCTTGTATCATCTTTTTCTATGAATGTTACAACTCGAAGTGGAAAAACAATCCCTTCGTGTGTCACTAAACAAGGTAGGGGGTAGACCCATCAACCAAGTAGAAAGTCATCCTAAACCTTTCACATAGTCTGAATGTAGTGTGGAATCCTCACATCCCCCTTACGTCAAATGATCATTTCCAGTGGATTTTAGTTAGGTTCAAAACCCCTTGTTTGAAGAACATACAAATTATAAAGAGTTGTGTCCTAAACTTGACACTAGAAAAAAAACAAGAGTTCCCATAGGTACCACACCTCTAGACACTCAACCTCCTCGTATCGAATCTTTGCACACTGAACACTCGCATTCTAGAAAGATGGTAGATCATGACCAATCAGGTGAACATAGTAGAGATGATCTCTCTAAAACCAGGGGTAAATTCCATTATCAAGACCCCCCTAATGATGAGGAGATAGATATAACCCAAGCAGATATTGAAGGTGCTCGTGCCAATAAAAAATTCTGCAAGATGATAGAAATTCTCCTAGCTAAGGAAAAAGAGAAATATCTTCTCAAACTATCCAGTCAAGGGTCTAAGTTACCCTCCAATTACAATGTAGAGATGCTTGTCACTAAAGAGGAAGAAACTAAAAACTCCAAGTTACAAAAATAAGTTCAAAGTATGCAAGAACAAATTCTTCAACTCATGAAGGATAAAGACAAACCCGCTACATAATTCACGCTAGAAAGCATTTGTCCATTCTCGTTTGATAAGATTCTATGCATGCCTCCTTTTCCTAAAGGAGTTGAGCTTCCCAAGTATGATAAATACTTGGGCACCTCCAATCCCCAGGATCATCTAAGAGAGTTTGGTGCTCTCTCCATGGAGTTCATACATGATCAAACCTACCTCATTCATCTCTTCCAATGTAGTTTGGGAGGGTCGGCTATGGAGTGGTTCTCTAGGCTACCAACTAGCATCAAGACTTTTGATGAAATTGCCAATTTGTTTCTACAACACTATTCTTACATCCAACATCCGGTTCACATCCAAGATCTTTGCAACTTGAAACAAAATCATGGAGAACCTTTCTTGACATTTCTCCAGAGATGGAGACAACTTTATACAAGATATTCTCGCAAAATACCCAAATCTGAAAAGTTGGACATCTTTTTAGACAATATTCTTCCCAACTTTGGGTATCAAGTACAACTACAAGGTCCTTTAACCTTTGATGACATGATTAAGTAGGCTATGAGAATTGAGACGTTTATGGTTAAGAAAGGAGAACTAACCTTACACAAGGAAAATAAACAAGGGTCTTCGTCCTCAAGCAAAGATAAATCCAAATTTCCCAACAAGAACCAAAATGTTGTGAATGATGGAGTTGTAGATAATGTGACTCCCAAGCCTTCAAAGGTTGCTTTTAATCTCACTACCACTATGCAAGCAGCCAAAGTCACTAAACAGGCTGCGACAGAATCCAAACCGAGTACTTCACATTTTTCCAGATCTAAACCTTGGGCTCCTAGACCAAAGTGTGAGCTCACTCCTCTAAGAGAACCTCTTGATGTGGTTTACAAGACCCTCTTGGACAACCATTTACTCACTCCTCTGGATAACTCATGTCCTTTTGATCTACAACCTCGACCATCTTGGTGGAATGAATCCGCATTTTGTGATTACCATCAAAACAAGGGTCACAAGATGGCTACCTGCATTCAATTATGACACAAGATCCAAGACCTTATTGATAGTGAGGTTATTGTTATGGGAGGTCACAACAAGAACTCAGATCATCAAGCTTTCAAAGACCCATTTCCTCCTCATGGGAAAGGTGAATCATCTAAAGGCAAGAATATTGATGCCAAGATCAACTATACATACACCAATAATGACAATGTCATTAACATGGTTGAGCCTATTGATACTGAATACTGTAACATGTTCATTCTCAGGGGAAGGGAAGATACTCCCAAGCCCAAAACTCCTTTCATCTTGTGAGGGTTTGTGCCTCAACCCTCTGAACAAGAATAGTCTCAGGTTAGTGCAAATGATGTTACTCTATCTCGTGCTAAGATCATTCTCAAAGGCCTTGAGCCTTCTAGATCTGCACCAACGCAACCTGCAGATAAAGCTACTGTTGGCTCTGCCAAAAAGAATCCAAAATTGAGTTCCTCATCTAATTCTGCCAATTACATCATACTAGATCAATTACAACATACTAACGCTCAGATCACCATCTTCAAGCTTCTAAAAATCTCCCCTGCTCACAGGGAGATCCTTTGCAAAGCCCTCACTAAGGCAAATGTCCCAAAAGATCTCAATCTCAACCTGTTTTAATCCATGGTAGGTCACTTGACCTCCTCTCATTACTTATCTTTCTCTGAGGAAGATGATCATTCTTTGAGTCATCCACACAATAACCCCTTGCACATTGAATTCATGATTGGCCCAAAGCACGTTCATCATGTTCTCATAGATAATGGCACTGGCCTCAACATTTTCTCTTCCAGTTTCCTTACTGAGTTAGGCTATGGTGAATACTGCATAGATGCCCGCAAAAAGATTACTATTAAGGCCTATGATGAAGAAGAACAAAAATCTAAGGGGCTAGTTATGTTACCAATCAGAGTTGGCCCTGTTGAAAGGGATGTTATCTGTCAAGTTCTTGAAATTCCTTTGGCATACAATATTCTGTTTGGAAGGACATGGATCCATGAAATGCAGGTTGTCCCTTTAACATACCATTAGTGCAATAAGTTCCCATTCCAAGGATCTGAAGTGACTGTACCTTCTAATACACTCTATGATTGCAACACACTCACAAAATCTACTACCATCTTTGTGCCCACCCACAAAGAGTCTACTGAGTTCTTCGAGACTACACTAAAGGAAATGGAAAGGGCTTTGATACTCAAGGAAAATGACATGGGAGGGTATCAGATTGAACCCGTGCTATCTATTAAATCTCTGCCTTTGTCTCCACATTCTTATGGGAGACCTTCTAAGAACACTACACCTTCTACATCTCCTCCTCAAACAAAATATGGTGGTACCTTTGTACAGGCCATGATACCATTAGAAGAAGAAGCTAAAAATAGGGCTATCAAAGCTTGGATCTATAAAGGGGAGGACACATAAACAAACCACAACACCTTGTGACATAAAACCTGAATAGTATGGCAAGGGTATGACTATTATGCAATGCTTTGGCTATAAAGATAATGGTCCTATAGGTGTGAACCATAAAGGATTTCTTGCACCACTTGAAGCTATTGGTCGACAAAAATGTGACTCTACGGGTATAGGCTTTAAGAAGCTTACATTTCAACTGGGGATAAAAAAAATTGTACCTCAAAAAGATCAACAACCAACACCTGAAGGTACATCTAAAACTAAAGAGTTTGAAGACAACTCTGGGAAGACTGCTTCCCTTGTCCCATTCCTCCAAATCTGGTAGCATTCTTTGATGAGCCAGAAGATTTTATACTGTGTTTCAATATAGTTGAGACTGACAGCAACTCTGATGAAACCACTTCACTTGCTCCATTAACCTATGAGCGGTGGAAATAAATGCAAACTATAAATCCAAGTCATCAGGGTGATTTGTACATACCACCACACTTCCAAGAGCAATTTGAACAGGAGCAAACCCAACCAGTTCTTACTAAACAAGAAGTAGATAATGCTACAAGCACTGATGAGGCACCTAGGTCAAAAGGTTCTCATCTGACCATAGCAGAGGTTTTAGGCAGAACTCATCTGAACTGGGGACAAAGGGTTGATTTCAATCATGTTCTTGATATGACACCTAATGATGAAATGGACTCTCATGAGTATGAGTTTGATGAATTTTCATATGCCACCTATGATAGGGATATAGATATAGTACACACATATGAAAATATTCTCAAAGTAGGTGAAGGGTCTAGTCTAAGGTCACACAAGTCTGATTCCATCAATGTTAACATGTCATCTACTATGGTCACTAGGGGTCAAAGGAATTTGACTACACGTTTGGATGAGATTGCTCTAGGTCTAGACTTGCTAGTCCATGCTTTCAATGATTATGCCATGAACGCACTTGAACCTGTCACTTCTCTTTCACTCTGCCATCCCAAGCTTATAGACTGGAACTCTCCCTCCCCATCTAATGAAGTCCTTATGTTCCAAAATGACTATGATCTTGCCTATTACCTCGACCTTGTCGAACCTATAACGTCCTCCACTAGTGAAGATAGTGTCAACATAACTGAGGCCAATATCAAGTATCTCAGTCACAAAATCAAAAGAAGAAAAAATAGGTGCTCTGATAGTGAAAACCACATTGTGGTAGTGTCAGATCCTTAAAAAGTCAAAATAAAGGACATATCCAAGGGTGAAAACCTCTCTGAGGCACCCAAGGATGAGATACTTGATACACTTCTGAGTCATTTCCAGGAAAGATCATCTATTCTTATTGAGCCAACTCAACTAGTCTAGTCAACTTGGGTAAAGAAGTTGAACCTCAGATCATTCATTTGGCACAATCATTATCTAAGTAGAAAGAGAGGAATTCATTACATTCTTCCAGAGAAAAAAGATAAACTTTGCATGGAAATATTAAGACATGCCAGGATTAGACCCTAATCTAATCATGCATCGTTTGTCCATTACACCAGGCATCAATCCTGTCAAACAAAAGCTTCAGAAAATGCATCCACATGTGGCTCTACTTGTAAAAGCTGAATTAGAGAAATTTCTTAAGGTAGTATTTATCAGAGAAATTGACTATGCAGAATGGATCTCTAACATTGTTCCAGTGTCAAAACATGACAAATCTATCCGAGTCTGCACAGAATTTAGAGACTTGAATAAGGCATGTCCTAAGGATGACTTTCCATTGCCCAATATTGATATGATTGTAGATATGACAACAGGATATGAAATGTACTCACTCATGGATGGTTTCTCTAGGTACAACCAGATAAAGATCACGCCAGAAAACAAAGAGAAAACTACTTTCACATGTGCATGGGGCACTTTCTATTGGAACCTTGTGCCCTTTGAACTCAAAAATGCTGGTGCTACATATCAGAGGGTTTTCACCACTATATTTCATGACATGATTCATAAAATAATGGAAGATTATGTTGATGACACTCTAGCTAAGAGCATGCAACAAGAAAACACCTTCTAGACCTAGGTCCTATACTGGATCGCATGGAACATTTCATGTTGTGACTCAATCCTAAGAAATGTGCATTTGGTGTAACATCTAGAAAATTGCTTGGCTACATCATCTCTACAAAAGGCATCAAAGTGGATCCTGAGAAAGTCCAAGCTATCATGGAAATGCCACCACTAAAGAATATCAGACAAATGAGAGGACTTCAAGGCCAATTATAGTATATTCGATGCTTCATCTCACAACTGGCAGACAAGTCACAACCATTCACCAAGACTTTACACAAAGGTGTGGTCTACCAATGGAACAAAGAATGTGATGAGGGGTTCACACAAATCAAACAATATCTTACAAACCCTCCAATATTGATGCCTCCTATTCATGGGAAGTCTCTCATACTTTACATCTCTACTACAGATACATCATTGGGTGTCCTATTAGCTCAACAATATCAGAAAAACAAAGAAAGGGATATCTACTACATTAGTATAACTCTGGTCTCATATGAAACAAACTATTCTGTTATAGAGAAGGCTTGTCTTGCAGTGGTATTTGCTTCACAAAAACTGCAACACTACATGCTAGCTCATACTACATGCCTCATTGCTAAGATTGATCCTCTGAAATATTTACTCAGTAAAGCTACCCTCATAGGTAGACTAGCCAAGTGGGTCATGCTTCTCAGTGAATTTGATATTGAGTATGTAGAAATAAAAGCCATCAAGGGGCAAGCGATTGTAGATCAATTGGTGAAAGCACCTCTAGTAGATCATCAACCATTGAATATTGAATTTTCAGATGAGTCCATATTACTTCTCATGCATCGATCCTGAACTATGTTCTTTGATGGTTCATTTACCCAACAGGGGTCGGGTGCTGGAATATTGTTCATCACACCTTAAAGGTACTCTTTACCAAAATCATACAAGAAGTTGTTGCCCTATACAAATAATGTTGCCGAGTATGAAGCCTTGATAAATGGTATGAAGATTTCACTTGAGTGGCAAGTGGACGAACTCAATGTCCTTGGAGATTCAAAATTAGTCATCAATCAAGTAAATGATATCTATCAGACAAAAGATGACAAGATGGTGCCTTATAAATGGTTGGTTGATGACCTCAGAAAGTATTTTGTTCACATCACATTTCAATAGGTTCCAAGGGCAGACAATAAAGCGGTTAATGCCATGGCTACTCTTGCTTCCATGCTACAGATGCCAAAAAATGACTTCCAGCATGAATTCCTAGTGGATACATTATGATACCCAACCTATGATTCCCCTGAGTCTCGGATGATCTGTTCTATCATTGGACATGACTCATCCCACTACCATCATATTTATTCCTACCTTTGTGACCAGACTGTTCGAAACACGCCCAGAATGAGAAATGTCACTTAATTCACAGTGCTTCATGGTTTGTCATCATCGCTAACGACTTATATAAGTGAGGTCTAGATGGTACCCTTCTTAGGTGTTTAGAACCCAATGAGTCCAAATGCGTGTTAGTAGAGGTGCATGAAGGCATCTGTGGGTCTCACTCTAACGGCCTGACACTAGCCTGTAAACTTATTAGAGCTAGTTACTATTGGCCAGATATGGAAAAAGAAGCTACATAGTTTTCTAAGTCTTGCAAACAGTGTCAACTACATGGAAATCTGATTCATGCTCCAGCCAAGGAGCTTATTCCCTTCATTACTTTCTGGCCATTTCAACAATGGGCCTTTGATTTGGTGGGTCAGATTTATCCCTCATCCTCAAATGGACATAAGTTCATCATCACAGCTATAGACTATTTTACCAAGTGGGTGGAAGCAGACCCGCTCACCATGGCCAATGGAAAATCTGTAGCAATGTTCATTCTCAACTACATCATCTGTAGGTATGGTGTACCCTCAGCAATAATCACTGATAATGGGGGCAATTAAAAAAAAAAGACCTGACAGAGCTATGCTCTAAGTTTAAAATACTCAACACTCATCTTCCATCTATTATCCTCAGGGTAATGGACATGTGGAAGCATCAAACAAGACTATCCTTAAAATCCTACATCGCACAGTTCACAAATCTAGATGAGATTGGCATCTCTAGATCAATCCATCTCTTTGTGCACACAGGACAAGCATAAGAACACCAACAAGGGCTACACCCTATGCTTTGGTTTACGGAGCTGATGTTGTGTTAGCAATTGAGGCAGAGATTCCTTCTCTATGAGTCTCTCTAAAAGGCCTCATTACTGATGATGATAATAGAATATCTCAGCTACAAGAGCTATAACTACTTGATGAACATCAACAAGTGGCATTCGATCACCATAGAGCATACCAAAAACGAATGTCCAAGAGCTACAACAAGAAGGTTCAACCAAGGGACTTCCAAGTGGGTGACCTCATTCTGAGGGAGAACCCTAAGAATCAACAACATCAGATCCAGAAAGAAAAATTTGAACCAAATTGGCTTGGTCTGTATGTTGTCACTGCAGTATTTAGGTCTGGCACCTATCAAATTTCTACTACTGAAGCAGAGAAACTCAAGGAGCTGATTAATGCTCTTCCACTGAAATGGTTTTATAGCTAAGACATATTCAATGCGCTCGTGTATATAGTAAATTCCTAAAAAATTTCTAAAAATCAGAAAATGTCCTAAAAAAATGATCATCTCATTGAAAACCTAGCAATAGGCACTTTGATGTATCTCCAAAAAAATTTCAAATTCCAAGAATACAAAAAAATTAAAAAATTAAAAAATACAAAAAAGCGAAAAAGAGAAAAGGTGCCATTGATGAAAACCTGGCAAACAGGCGTCATGGTAGAAAAAAAAAGAATTTTTGCCAAGAAGGTGAAAACTTGGTAAACAGGCACCTCTTGTTCCACATTACTATATCTATTGCAGCACCACTTGGCTTTATACATTTTCTTTCCTACTTTCCTACTTGCATTTGCTTTTTTGCATGCCCTCAATTCCCGTCAAGACACCAACTTACATGGATTGAAACTAGTCATACTCTCGGGGCAACCCTCCTGGTCTAGGGGGCACTGTCCTATTACCTTTTGGGATATACTTTGCGATAGTCACCAGTGGTTCTCACTACGTCTTCCTACTGTCGCTTAGATTATACTGAGTTCTCTCTCCTTGAGAATCTCCCTAACATTAGTCACCAGTGGTTCTCACTACATCTGCCTACTGTTTTCTAGCTAGTCCTACAATCTCTTCACTTGAGAATCTCTCTCGCGTCAGTCACCAGTGGTTCTCACTGCGTCTACCTATTGTCATCATACTATTGAGATTTCTCGCATCCATTATAGTTGGAGTTATACTCAAATGATCTATCTATCGATACTCAGTCTTGATGATCCTTTTCTTTAGTTTGTACATAGCTTTCGGTCACTTTTGTGACACTTTGGTTCCTTTGCGAACCCTAATGACTTGACATTGATTCAGTGCCATACACCTAGGGGCAACCAAATCTAGTTTTTCCTTGCAACATACGTCTAGTTAGTCACAGCTACTAGGGGCATGGGTCCCCAAATCTGATCACATCTAGAGTTAGTAATCTTGTCACTTCTCAAGGACAACACACTACTGACACACACTGGTGTTTCTTAACACCCCAATTAAAATAGTGTTTCTTAACACTATCTTTGGACACATCTATATTTTTCAACACACATTGGATATCTCAAATGTAAACATCTATCGATGACAATCAAACACAATGCACTCACAAGCCCAACTGTGTTTTTCAACACCCCTATACACATACATATTTGAAAACTTTGAAATTGGTTGAGCTATGATTGAATATTTCTTTGTATGTTGTCTATTCTTGTAGATTTCATTGATATTTTCTTTGTCTACTGCTTGTTGGTGTAGTCTGGATGATCCAGAAATGTCAAATAAATAGGGTGTATGTGATAAGAGCTCCTGCATTAAGGTGGAACAGCCTCACATCCCTCGATCTTGTTTGTTTGTACACCATGGTGAGGTCGATACTATCTCCTTGACTATTATTGCTATGTTTGTTTATGCATGATCGCACTCATGGTTATCTTGTCTTTGAATACCTCGATACTGGTGTACTCTTGCAACATCAACTAGAAACAATGTTCAGGTCATCTTGGCTTTTGTGCCCTGGTGCTTATGTTCATTTCCCATATCTTATCCGATGAAAGTCATATTCATATTCTTATGGTTTCAGTGGCACCAGTAAGGATTGTATCAACTCCAATATTCCAAAATGCTCAATGATGATGATTATACAATGGGTCTCACAACCATGTCCTAGGTATTGAATCTAGCATAGGATTGCATTTTCATTCTAGACTTGCATTGTGGCAGTAATTTGGTGTTCACTTCATTGCATTCTCTTGGATTTGTACATTGGGGAGTTCTTCTTCAGAGTCCTGGTTTCATCATGATTGCACAAGTGTTTGATCCTCGCTCTTGATCCTTCACATTTTCTCTTGGTTAGCATCTAGACACCCTACATGAGATGTTAGTACCATATACATTACTTTCAAAAATGCATTTTCACATACACATTGCATTTATATATTTCCATCCATTAAATACATTAACATAAATCATCTACATACGTACAAATCTGCATCTACATCTGCATCGCCTACATAACTCATAATCATTACATACATGTGCATTTCATACATCTACATATATTTGAAACATGTCCATTCATTTGCATACATTTTCATACATTCTAAATCATCTAAATATCTAAGCATATAGGAAACATCTCATGAAGTATAATCGTGAAACATGCAATGATACCAAAACACAAGCTCATATATATATATATATATATATATATATATATCAAAAGTATCAATAAAATACAAAATGGTGCTCCTCGAGCACAGTCTATCTCAAAAATGGTGGTACAATACAAGGATGCCAATGCATCAGATACATCATATGATCTCATCTTCCAATATCTCAAATATAGCTCTAGTCCTCTCCCTCATCACCTAGAGGAGGTGGAGGAAGAGGCATATCTGGTGGAGGTGGTGCCTGTGCACCCTCTGATCCCCTAGCATATGAGGAAAATCTAGGCACCTGCAATGCCTCATCAGGAAATACCCCCACATACACTGCATAATAATAGGTTTCTCGGGTGGCCTGATGTCCTGTATCCACCCAAAGCTCCTCCAGCGCTCTCTGCAACTACCCTCGGACATCCTGCAGCTCTCGATCTCTGTCTAATAGTTGAGAATCCTGCATGGAAACCTGTACCTGCAAGTGTGTAACCTACCTCACCAGCTATTGTACCCTCTCTCTGGCTCTCTGTAGGGCCTCCTGCACCTGTGCTAATGCATCTCTAGGTACTGGATCCTTTGCAGGTTGATCCTCCTACATTAGGTCCTCCTTTTGTACCTCCTACTACTCTGTCTGCTCCTACACATCGTCTAGTTGTGCAACTATCCTCTGCCTTCTCTGCCATTCACACTGAGATTAGTCCTCATCTGTCATGTAGGTATGTCTAGTTGTACTGTGCGTGGTCATGGCCCCTACTATGCTACCTGATATGGCAGTGGTCATGGTATCTGTTATGCTGGAGGCACTAGTACCTGCTGCTGTAGAACCTATAGGTGCACTACCTATGTTGGTGCTCTCATGCCAACTGGTTCCGTAAACCATGGGAAGGGATGAGTAACAAAATACTCCCTATACTCTACGGTCATACCACCATCTGTGATCCCACTCAGATAATCTCATCATGTCCGAGCTAGGGCTCGCATGTCTATCATACATCGACCAGTATCTAAATTGATCGACCATCCCTTCCTAAGCTCATCAGTGAAATGAGCATAGGAATAGTAGTCCTGTGATATCTCTTGTGCCCGGTTGAACTGTCACAAGACACGTGTAAGAGGAAACCACTCAATTATGGATATAGCCTGACTGATGAGTGGTTGTGACACAAGCATATAACCTAGCTGCTCGCTAGCATCATCCCACTCCTCTATCAGCCTCCACGGTTGCCATATCATAGCTACCAAATCATTAAGTTGTGCTTTCCACTGCTCTATCTTACCTAGCGCGGGCTAAGTAATCAAACCTCTATAACTATATATGTATGGCTCCAATGGCTCTCTCATATCCTCACACACAGGTCGGGTAACTGGTAGGTGCTCCCATGCCCACACTTATAAAATGAACACTTTTGTGGCCATACTCTTCACCTCTCTATAGGTGATCTTGTGCATCTCATGGTACATGTGGGCCAACATACACTGACCCCACCCATATCTGACTGGCTCAACCAACATCCTCTATAACATCTGGCCCCAGCCACACTCAAAACCATGTTGACCGCAATCAGGAATCAGATAGCATCCAAGGAATGCTGCCAAAACCATGGCCAATCGATGCCCGGGCCTATAATCCCTAATCAACTCCTCCCATGGGATGGCTCTGCCCATGACAAGCTCATCCTGCAAGATCTTTCACAGTGCTAATGTACCTGAATGTGGCTACACCTTGTACTCCACTCTGGGTTCATGGAAGGGTATCTAGAGAATCTTATATATATCCTCAGGCATCATTGTTATCTCACCCTAAGGAAGGTGGAAGGTATTCATTTCTTAATGGAAAGGCTCCACCAAAGCTCCTAGTAGACCATGATTTACCCAAATCTAAGGTACCTTACAAAGATGTGACAGGCCCAAACTGTCAATATGCATGATCTCAGCATCATCTAGCTGCCTCACCATCCCACTGATAGCAGGATGATGTGACCTGAATGCTATATCTAGGAAATCGACCTGCAAGACATGCAAACAACAATGCATGATCAGTACTCGGCTCATGATTTAAGATAATCAATGCAAAACTAAGAAATAAAGAATTACAAACATCCTACAGATAGGAACAACATTGATGCAAATGCTATTGGATGTGATGGAGACTCATTTTGCATTCAAACTACTATATTCTCTCCATGTGAAGAAACAGCCATTTACGCGAATAATTTTTTTGGCCCGCGCGAAGTTTTAGGTCCGCGTGAAGTTTCATGCCTGTCCACGCAAGAAAACCCCCTGTCAAAGGGTTTCTCACACGAGATGTGGGTACCCTCCCATGCGAGGATGCCCACCAACCGATGCGAGAATCTGCCTTTTGGCAATTTTTCACGCGAGATTTTATTACGAGCCACGTGAAGAAACTAGTTCCTCGCAGGAGGACCCATAGACCACTTTCCAAAAACATGAAAAAATATGAACATTTAACTGAAGGTAGTGAAATTTGAATTGATAGAGAGGTTATTCAACCACTTATCAGAGGTCCATACGTTGTTGGCCGACTGTGCCACCAGGATCGCTTGAAACTATGAGTGCTCACGGGGACCACCATTTTCACTTAGAGTTCTTTTCTCAAAATTCACCGGATGCAAATGATTTGAAAATGACCTTTTGGACTCATATATAGGTTTTAGACCTAATTTTCAAAAGTGCTCTGATTTGCATGAAAATTTCACCCTTGGCTAATTTGATCACTCTGAATCTATTTTTCGTGATCGAAATCAAAATCTGACACTTCTATATAGCTCAAAATCGCATTTTAAAATTTATGGGACCGACGCAATCTGACGCTTATGCAATCAACTTTCTAACATCGCTTTCTTGTTAGAATCATATCTAATCAACATTTTCTCAAATCTTCGATAATTTTCCTCAAAAGTCAACCCTAGTCAAACTTGGTCAACTAGACCTCAAAATCGCTCAAAATTGATTTTGAATCTTTTGAATTCTTCCGTAATATGTTCTGAGTTCTTCTTGATCTTTGATTCAACATCTATCTATGATTTCTTTCTCTTAATCATCATTATGACGTGTCATCTTTCCATTTTTCTCCCGAGGGGGTAGGACGATTACATCATTAAATCTATTTTAATCAATCTGTTCTGAATTCAAAAGTCCTCATTGCTAGGGGTATCTCATCACTTGGGGCATATTCAATTTTTCGTACTTCATAGTCAAAATTGGATACTCCATAATCACTAAGGGCATCTCTGTTCCTTACATCTATTAATCTATTAGGTATCGGGGCAATCTAACTCAGATCCCTAAGGATCAAGCTGCGTTCTAGAGATGATTCTCGAAATCTCAATCTATTAAGTATCTGAGAAATCTAACTCGGATTCTTGAGAATCAAGCTCCGTTCTGGAGATGGTTCTCAAAAATCTCATCTATTGGGAATTAGGGAAATCTAACCCTGACTCCTGAAAATCAAGCTCCGTTCTAGAGATGATTCAAAAACTCGATCTAACCAGTATCTGGGCAATATAACCTAGATATTGGGGGACTAAGCTTCGTTCTGCAGATAGTCCTAAAAAATCTCTATTGACTATCATTTTATGGACAGGTATCGGGGAAATATAACCCTAACTCCTAAAGGTTGAGCCTCATTCTGGGGATAGTATTTTGAAAGATATCAATCTATTAGGTATCTAAGCAATCTAACTTAGATCCCTAAGGAACAAGCTTCATTCTGGAGATGATTCTCGAAATCTTAATCTATTAGGTATCGGGGCAATCTAACCTAGATCCTTGAGGACCAAGCTTCGTTCTGTAGATGACCCTCAAAAAATCTACTTGACCGGCGTCTTAGGCAATCTAACCTAGACTTCGAAGAGTTAAACTTTGTCCTAGAGATGGCTCTAAAATCTTCATCAATCGATCTTTTCATTATCAATTTTTTAAATCTATTCTTCTATGCTTCAGACATCAGACTATTCTTTGAATCAATGCATTGCTCGCACATCAATTCAAAGAGGGGAAAAATTTAACACCCCAAAATTGGCATCTTGCAACCCTATCCAATTTTGTTGCATTTGTCATTCTTTTGAATCATCAAAATCCTATTGTACTAGGCAATTCTAAGTTTTGACTGACTCTACTCGACCTAAGTGTCAAATGCAGAAAATCCTAAATATGCATTAATCATACATTATATTTAATTCCTAGATATCAATCAATTAGCTAAACAAACCCTATGATTGAATTAATTTAATTATAAAGTCCTCGCACTTTCATTAAATTAAATTCACCCCTTTTAGCTAAAACACATAAAAAGGAATTAAATAATATTTAATTATTAAATAAATATCCTCATTTCAAAAATTGAATTTAATTATTTAAATAATTGAGAAAATACATTTATGAGGTCATATTCTATTTATTTAATTAAATATTCTCTCAAAAATCTTCTCTCCAGTTCAGAAATAGAATCTTTGAATTAACTGTTCTTTAAAGAGAAAGAAAACACTTAAAATAAAAAAGAGTTAAAAACAAAGAGAAAATAATTCATTGTTTTCTTTTAAAGAAAACTTGCTAATCCGAACTGGCTTTTTTATCTATTTTAATTCAAAAGGAAACTTTCTATTGTGAGCAAACTCTCAGTCTATAAAAGAACTCACATTTCTCATTCAAGGATATGCATTGTTAGAATAAAGAATTGTTGTTGCATTTTAGTTCATAATCTCATTTCTATTAAGCTCTCATTTGCAATAGATTAGTTTCATTTTCTTAGATTAATCTCATTCAAATCATTTCATAGTTTAATCTCATCTATAGCTGAGATTAATCTTGCATCTTTCATTCTTAGATTAATCTTGCATTGCATTCATGGAGAAAAATCCTTTGTTCTTAGACTGGTCTAGGTTGTGAGACTCTCATTCTGAGAGCCATTCCAAACTTCGTCTGGATAGGAGGCAACAGGTCAAATCATACAGGCATGCATGATTAATAAATCATATTCATTTTTGTATGTGGCTAATGAATAAGGACTATGTGAAGTGTATGGTTGAATAAGAAGGCCACATTTAACATATACAATACTCATCCATTACTGATTCAAAGTTGTCTCCAAGTGACTTGATGAATTCACTTATTTGAATTGTCACTGGTCAAGTAGTGTCCCATTTCATATTACCGATAGATAGGAATGATACTTGGAAATAGAAAAATATACACATTATAAGTGATCCAAACTTACATGAGTTGGTCTTTGTAGACCTGATTGTGCTCATGTTCTCATCTAGTTGTCTTAGTAGTAGTTCTGAAAGGTCTAACTACAATCCCTTCTTGAAAATTTTGTGTGTTGTATCCACTACTCCAGATGCAATGTTATTTAACCTGCTAGCCTAAAATAACTTGTATCCTAAGACACATGCTCCAAATTTCAGTTCATCATCGTTGATGGTGGAAACCTTTAATCCTCTTCCATCCCATGCAGCTCATGTCTTCTTCTTAATGTCAACTTGAGGAGGGTGTTTCAGTGCCTTGGGTTTCTTGATTATGGGATAACCGGTAATAGCATGTATAACATCCCTGGTTATCAGTTTAGGCTCATCTAGCCACATATTTTGATTGTGCAGTCTGCTCAACACTAACTGAATCCATTTAGTTTTGAATTCCTTTGGGAACCATAGGGAATTTGTGAGCCCTTTTACCTCAATGTGCTTATGCTTGTCTTTTATGGTTCCATCATCATTGAAAATCTTCTTGTAATCTTTCTCAACTTCCAAGTCTCCAATTTCTGCAATCTTGCAGTGTATGTAAGCTCATACATCTTCAACAAGCAAAACCCTAGCTGGTATACTAGAGAATACACCAGCATTTTTGGGTTGTGAAGCAACCTTGAGACATATCTTGTAGTGAGGTTCTTTACACATACTATTATTTATTAGATTAACCTTATTCTTCTTATCATTCTTGATCTTGAAGGTTCTTGAAGTTGATGCCATCGTTTCAAAATTTAGGGCTTTTTCCTATAAATGAAATAGAGTTCTTGGTTATCTTTGTTGCTTACTTCAACCTTTGTCGATGTTAGGAATATTTTTGAAGTGCATTGAATCAATTTGGATTTTCTCTGTAATCCGGTCGCTTCGTGCTCTAGTCGCTTGGTGAAAAATGAAACCCTTCCATTGTCTATTTATAGACTTTTCCCTAAGTTGAGACATTAATGCTCAACCACTTCCCAGTGTGTGAAGATGGAGTCATCAAGTGTTACACTAACTTCTCTTTCAGTTAAAATGCGATGCTTCGGGGCAACTTTCAACTTGTTACATTTACCAACGGAGTTCAGTGTATGTCGAAGACAACACTATCAATTCACATGATTACCGATGGATCTTGGTTTACACTAGTGACTTAGCTTTTATGTGTTAATCAATGATTCTTGGTAAGTATAGATAGCTTAGCTTTGTATTTACACCAATGCATTTCGGTATGTATTGACCGATGGAATTGTTTTCGCAGAATTATAACAAGTAATACCATAGTGCATCTTCAATCATGTTGATTTGGTATTTTAACTATGTATAATGGAATTGATGCAAAATATATCTTGGTGTAATGTAGTTCCATAATTACTTTTTCTTCTTAGGTGGGGGTGGTGATGTCACTAGATCCATTAGATAAGGTGTCACTACTTGTATTTCTCGATCTAGCTTCATCAGTGTTTGTAGCTTTCCTCCACATTTTGTTTCTCATCTTCCTGATGTCTTCAATGGTGTTTCCATTGGGAAATGTGCTTGTCTCTATCATTCATTCTGTTTAGTCTTTTCTTAGATGACCAACTCTATGATAGTGTAGATATGCCATTCTGGGGTTATTCTAGCTCCTAGACTTTCTTGTCCATTGCCTCATACAGTTTTAAGCTATGTGACCAAATCTTCCACATGTTATGTAGTTTTCCCATGTGTTGTATTCCAAACATATGAGTTACCGAATCTTTTCGGTTGATAAGCATTTTCTTGATCTTTAGGCTTCCATGCTTGCTTTTTCTTCTTCCTATATTCAAGAGTTGTGTGCCCATTCATTTTGCAAGTAGGATAGTACTTGTCCATGTAGGTTTCCTTCTTTGGTTATTTCACCTCAGATTTACATTCATATGCTTTATCTCCTTTATTGTTACATTTATAACAAATTCCTATGAACGAAGGTGAGGATTTAGGAATACCTTTCATTTTGCTCCTGCATACATTTGATGTGTGGCATGTCCTTCCACAGTGATTGCATGTCAGCTTTCTTGGTCTTGGGTTTGTGTAGACATTCTTTGGATCAGCATGGTATGGTGATTCTCCATTCTCAGTATAGCCTAGTCTGGTATTGTTGTTGACTCTTCTTTGTCCATCTAGAAAATTATCCATCCTTTTTGTAATTTCTTCAACTCTCTTCATCATATTATAGTTTTGTTGTTGAATTCTCACTTCATGTTTCAACTTTTCATTTTCTTCTCTTAGCTCACCGATAGCTTCTATTCTTTCAATGAGTTATGTATTCATTTTGTTTGCCTCCTGACTCATAAGAATAATTTGATTTGTGATCTCATGATGATGTTCGGTAAGTCTTTGTATTTCTAACTCTTTCTCTTGTAGCTTTTCAATAATCTCCCTTTTGTCATCAATAGCTAGTGTTCATTCTTGCTCAGCTTGTCTAGCATTGTTCATGACATCAATCATTCTTACCATATGTGTCTCTTGACTGATTTGCAGAGATTTTACTTGTCTAGCCAGATGTTGATTGATTTCATTTAAGATTGTGATGTTTTCTTCAGATGTGTCTGATTCTTTTCTAGTTGTAGATCCTAGAGACTCAAATAGATCAAGCATCTCCTCTTCTTGATAGTCAATTTCCTTACAACGAGATGCCATAATCTTTCTTTCATTCAGCAACTGTCTCATCTTGATTCTAGCTTCTTTATACTGCTCATAGAAGATCTGAATTTCTAGCATCTAATTTTCAATACTCTTGTCAAGACTATACTTCTCCATTGTATGATCTTTTCTCTCAAGTCTTTAAACTTTTCCAAATAAGAGATCTAGCTCTGATACCAATTGTTGAAAATAATGGGAAGTATGTACTGAGAGGGGAGGGGTGAATCGATACCTCTAAAACTTTTATTTAATTAACCTTTAACCTTATGTAATCAAATCTTTGCTTTACCTATCATATCTATTGTTCTTTCTTTATGCATGTGATATCAATTCATAATCTTAATTGTATGTAGACATTCATAGAAATATTCATGAAAGCAATAACACATAACAAAATATATGGTAACACAGAAAACCCATGTTAGAAGGTAAAAACTACGGTGGGGATGGCACCCACAAAAACTTCACTATCTACAAATTGGAAGGGGTCAGTTAAGGCTTACAATTTGATCACTTCTGATGATCTATCCTCTTAGGAGTATTATGTGGAGACTGGTTAAGGTCTACTCTGTTAAGAGCTTTAGCAACACTGTTTACTGTGCACTCGGTTAAGAGATTTACAATAGGATTGTTAAATCCATCTTTCTTGAAAGGATTTCTTCTATTTACTACACTTGTTAGAACGTAGACAAAAATACTCATTGACCTAAGTGTATGCAATCTACAATTTCTGATTATATTTCCATTAAATATTACATGTATAATGTATCACCTAATGTGATTGATTAATACCTTTGTTGCTCGGTAGCCTTGATTCTTGGTTCTTGATAACCAAATTCATCTTTTGTTGTTCTACTTCTTGAAACTCTCAGTCTGATCCAAAGATTTTCTTGTTGGCTACTTTCATCCTCTCATTATTTTTACAATAAATCATTACACATCTATTTATAACATAGATTTCACCTTTTTAGTTTCATGTATTACAAACTTAACTCTATGATCAAAGGTTTACAACTTGACCTTGATCTCTTAGTTTGCATGTTTTGAATCAGTTAGACTGATTAAAACAATTACAATAATGTTTCTTGTCCCTCAAGAAATGGTTTTAAAATAAATCAAAACTCTAAATATAGAACATAACTGTTTTATCTGACATGGAAGTCAGATCCACATTTTTCGGGATATAACTGACTTTCGGTGACTAATGCTCAGTTTGAACTGAAAGTCTATCTATTGGGTTTCTCTCTTGTTTGTTCTCTGGGTTTGTATTGTATTCTTCTCATTGTGTTCCATTGTTGGTTTACTCCTTTTGGGTTCTACTGTATCATGTTTGGGTTGCACTTGCAAGTTGTGTCTTTGGTTTACACTCTAGACTGTTATGTTGGGTAGTGCTAAAACTTGTCTTTCAATGTAGTTTTTACCGATGGTTTTTCTTTGCATACTAATGGAAAAATATATGTCATCAGGATCTAATTTCTTAATTACAAATTAAATCAATACATCTGAATTGCTTAAAACCTTAATTGAAAAGAAACATTTAACTTGGAATGTAGCAAATCTGGAAATACCTGTTTATGGGTGTTTGTACTGAGTTTCAGGAAATTCTGCAACCGGATTTGGAATAGAAATGTAGAGACGGAGAAAACCCAGAAATATTTTCTTTTTCTGAGTCATATGGACCTTGACCCAAATGTGAGAGTGCAATTGTATCCCAAAATGTTGATCTTGACCTGCACTGCTCTGACGGAAATTCTATTCGCGGAGCCCAAAAGTTGGCCAAAAAGGGTATCCAAATCTGATCTGAAATTCACTGTCATGTACCTATACCTACAAGAAAAATGATTTTGTTTGTTGGGGGAGGGTTTTTCCTTATTCAAACCCCAATTTAGGAATTAACCTTGAAATCAATAATTGAAATAGAGAATGCTAGCAAGTAGTAGAAGTAGATCTAACAATGAAGCTATGATATTCAATAGATACGCAATTGTATTTCGAATGTAAACAAATATGCTAATATGAAAGCTTGGACTCAACATTATAAATCATAAATGTAAATCAAAACCTCCATGATTATATGCTTGGAATCCACCTTGAAGGAAGAATGAATGAAGCTTGAGGATGCACAAAAGATCTTCAAGGAAGATCACACCACCGTGATAGATAGATCTAGGGTTTGAATGATGAATCTTGAATGCTTGAACCAAATCCCTTCAATGGCATGAATGGTTTGAATCCTTGATCTTCAATGGATAACTTTAATGCTTGAGAAGAAGACTTGAAAACCTTGATTGAACACTTGGAAACTTGAAAGCATGTAATTATTTCATCCTTAGCGCTTTTTATTTCACTTGTCCTTGTGTAGTGCTTAGAAAATGAGAGGAGAAAGACTTCCTTATATACAAATCTAGGGCACAAACTTCTAGAGAGGTTGACATAGGATAATTAAATTCCAATTAGATCTATACCCCTAGAAGTGGACCCATATTAAATATCTTTTAAGAGTTGTTTCTTCGTAACCCAAAATAGCAGACCCGAAAGTGGGAAAATGGTGCAGAGCACCCTAGGGTTTAGCTCAAAACCCTACCCCCAATATTTTGAAACAGTTTTGATACAAGCCTTTCAACGAAAAAGTCATGTTTTGCTTAGTCGCACAGTCGTGGAGCAGCAGAGAGTAGCAAAAGGAATGCATCGCACACTTGCGAGCTAGTTATGTGTTAAGTCTGTTAGTGCGCGAGTGCGCGACGAGGAGCTCATCGCCCAATCGCGAGTCAATTCGTAGTCAGAGCAAACACGGTGCGACAACGTGATGGGTGATCAATCGCTCAGTCGTGAAGACAAATAGTTACATCATGGTGTGCGAGTGAGCGACACCCGAGGCATCGCCAGGTCACAGAAGAAAAGGCAGCTCATCTCCAGACAGTGCGATAGCGCGACACGAGCTCATCGCTCAGTCGCAAAGTGAGAGGTAGCTCGAGTAGAAACATAGCGAGTGCGCGACTGATCGTATCGCTCAGTCGTCGAGATAAGGCCAGCTCGTCAGAAAGAGTTGCGAGTGCGCGACGGATTGTATCGCAGGGTCGCCAATGAATTTCCAGTTCGTCCAGAAGTGCAGCAAGTGCGCGACTAACGTGCATCGCCGACCTGCAAAGAAAAAAGCAGTCAATGAAGATGCAGTGCGAGTATGCGACTTGAGCTCATCGCTCAGTCGCAGCATAAAATGTAGCTCGGGTAAATGCATTGCGGGTGCGCGACATGAGCTCGTCGCTCAGTCGCGAGGTAAAAGCCAAGTCAGGAAAAGACATTGCGGGAGCGCGACAATCAGGTCATCGCTCAGTCGTAGAGCAAAATGTAAAAAGGTCATTTCAGCTCGCGACTACGCGATGGAAAAACAGATCAGTCAAATGGTCAAATATGTTGACGTGTCGATAGGAGAAGACATTGAAAAGTCTTAACCGCCAAACAGAAAAGGAATGACATGAAGGAAAAGAGTGTCGACCATGCAGAGAATGTAAAGACAGGTTGCAGACGAAGATGAAGGATAGAGAATAGTTGGAAAGCTAAGATCGACAGGTAACCACCAGGGTTACGAAATCAAGGAGAAGCCAGAGATAAAGTAGAGAAGACGAATCTGAGAAAAGGTTCAGAAGTTGAGATCAGTTAGTTAGTTGCAGAGAATAGACTAGCAGAGGA
>MU225927.1:188277-256738 GCA_018584345.1 Thuja plicata
AATAGTTTAAGAACAAAGATATTGATGAACTTTGTGACACATTCCACATTACACATCACTATTCATCCATTTACTATCCCCAAGGTAATGGACAAGCAGAAGCAACCAACAAGAACATCCTTAAAATCCTCAAGAGATTGGTTGGAAAATCTAGAAAGGATTGGCATCTACAAATCAATCTAGCATTATGAGCCTATAGGACTAGTATTTGAACCCCGACAGGAGCTACACCTTTTTCTTTGGTTTATGGGGTCGAAGTTGTTCTTCCTTTAGAAGTTGAAATACTATCCCTCAGAGTTTCATTGCATGGATTGATAATGAATGAGGATTATAGAGTGGCCTGCCTTCAATAATTGGAATTGTTGGAGGAACATTAGACTCAAGCTTATGATCATTTAAAAGTATATCAGAATCACATTTCCAAGAACTATAACAAACATGTCAAGCTAAGAAACTATTAAATAGGAGATCTAGTGTTGAGAGAAAATCCCAAAAATCAGGCTGATAGAGAAAAGAAAGGGAAGTGGGAAGCAAATTGGCTTGGGCCTTTTGTCATTGTTTCCTCATTTGGGACAGGGACCTACAAATTGGTTGATTGTGATGGTGATGAATTGCTAGAACCTATCAATAGCATTCATCTTAAGAAGTTCCACCCCTGATTCAGAGAAAAGAGTATCAGAAAAAAAAAAAAAAAAAAAAAGAGTATAAGTTGAAGAGTATCAGATGAGTCAAGCATCCCCTTGTACATGAGAAAATTCAAAAATACCAAAAAAATCAGAAAATATCAAAAATACAAAAAAATTGAAATAATCAAAAAGCCAAAAACATTTGAAAAAGCGAAAAAAGTGCCTTGGTGAAAACCTAGCAATAGGCACCTTGGTAGAAAAAAAGTAAAAAAGAGAAAAAGAGCAATAATCCCAAGAGATGAAAACCTAGACACAGGTGCCTTTTGTCCCTTAGGTGTTTCCTAGTTGCATTTGTACATATTGCAGTTTCCTCATCTCACTTGTTCATATCCTCATTGCATCCGTCATTCTTGCATTGCCCTCAGAGTCTCAGAGCTGCATTTTTTCGCATGCTAGGTACAGTTTCCCTAAGTATCACATTGGTCACATTTATCACTTAGGGGCAAACATCATAGATTTTGATACCAATTGGATTCAGTAGTGCAACATTTGGTCACATGTCAGAAGTAGATTTTTCCATTCCAGCGAGACATTTTGAACCTTTGATAACTATCATTGTTCAACCCTACACAGTTTGATCACATAACATGATCCTTGAATCTCACTTGACTTATTTTATCAGGATTAAAATTTGACACACTTTAAATGATCAGATTGTCTAGAATTCTTATTTGAAAATCTTGATACATTTCACAAACACTTGGAATTTTGATGAGTTTTTCATTAACTTTTTTGAGTCATGTCTTTTTAGCTAATCAATGATGTTTTTGACTAGATTGGCAATGATAAGAGACATGATGTTTTCTTAAGCTTCTGAGTGACTATTTTGAGGAAGATTATTTAACTTGTGTGAATTAGTCTAAAGACAGGGTCATCAAAGAACCATAGAGGACATTCATATAAGATGAAGGGTTGACCTTTGTCTGTTTACACAAAAGGATACCTTGGTTATTTGGATTTTCCATATCTTAATACCAACATCCACTTGCAACATTGAATCCGATTAAACCAGTATTCATACTCCCATAGTAGGTCATCCAACTAGTGAGAGTTATACTTGGTTTCATAAGAAGGGGTTACCACACGTGAGAAAGTCATATTCATATTCTTATGGTTGCAGTGGCACCAGTAAGGATTGTATCGACTCCTGGTTCCACAACGCTCTATGATGAAAATATATCTCAGTTTGCATTCCTTTCGCAAACCTCAAGGACAATTAGTTGCATGGCATGTTAGATTAATTTGCATTGCATGTTAGATTTAATTTGCATTGCATGTTAGATTAATTGCATGTTGCTCTTGCTTAGCTCTCCAATGCTTAAATTCTCAAAATGGCTTGTCTTTCTAGTATCTTTCCAAGTTCAAGAGGGTAGACAAAGGGTTGATAACGTCTCATCAAATCTTATGGGTTTCACAGTCATTCACAAAATGAGATTATCATTTTCATTCATAATCATTAATCACTACTCATTATACATTCAGAAAAGAAAAGAGATTCATTATTCATTAACCATTATCCATCTCATCATTTAAAACTGCATATCATAAAGTAAATTGCATACATTCAAAGATACAAAAAGATAGATGCATTTCATTTATCATAAGCACTAAGTATTGCATAATCGATACATTGTTAAAACAAAAAAACATATAGCGATAAAATTGCATTCACATCCATTTATCTATGTCCTACTCTAAGACATTTGCATCCATTGCACAATAGAAATAAATGCATCATAGAAACATATAGACATGCATAAAAGGAAATCTAATAACATCACCCAAGGGAAAATCAATGATCATCATCAGATAAAAGTCCATCAAATGTCTATAGCATCATCCATATATCAAAGGTACATCAATAACAATGGTACATCAAAGTCCTAATCCAAAACATGATACATATGATACACAAATCCTGGGTCCATATCTGTCACATCACCCAGTAGGGGCACCTGATCCATCCAAACCTGTGCTTGACCCACCTGCGCCATCAGAACCTCTATCATCTACTCTATCATGTGTACCAGGAGGTGCCTGACTAGTGCTCGCACTGGTCGGTAGCTGAGCCAGAGTGGCCAAAAACTATTGCAGCATAGTAGTCACTTGAACTAATATGGCTATCACTGTCATCATACCAGCCTGTAACCCCTGCACATCATGCACTATCTGATCTATAACGGGAGCCTATGTTGTGGGAGGACCCTGTGGTGCCTGTGGAGCTAAAGGAACCTATGGAATAACCTGTGCAGTGCTGACCTATGGGTCAACCTGTGGTATCTGCCCAGGAACCTGTCTCACATCCTGAACCTGTCTATGCCTCCGCCTAGCCCAATGGGCATCTACTCTTAATGGAGCCTGACCCTGAGGTCCCTGTGCAACTGCTACTCTCTGTCTAGGTTGTCTGAAGCCACCACCTTGACCTCTCACATGGCCACCTCTCATATGAGGCCCTCCTCTCTATACCCATGGTGCTCTAGGCAGTCTCTGCACTCTAGGCTAACGTGGTCTACCACCATCATCACCATCATCCCCATCATCCTCAGAAAGATCATCAACATCTGGGATAGGCTCTGCAGGATCTGTGAACCTCATAAAATGATGTCGCAAGAACCACTCTATGTACTCTGCGGACATCCCTACATCAGCAACCTATGGTAATAAGTCCCACACTCCATATCCAAGCTGATCTATCTGAAGACAGGCTGACTGGTAGTCAACCTATGCACCCCACATCAATCTCTCTGCCTGAACCCTGGCATATAAAGCCATACCCTGTGGCATGTCTTGCATCTGACCAAACTGGCGTAATACTCTGCCATAGCAAAATCTCTCAATCACCAAAGAGGATCGGCCTATCATCCAGTGAGGTGAAAACATGTATGGTAGCTCATCATCATCCTCTCTCCACCTCTCGCACTGCAAGTATGACCTCCACACAACCTGATCTATATCATCAATTGCGGGTCTCAAATAATCCACCTTGCCCAGACGATGCTGGACAATCATGCCATCATATAAAAATGCATATGGGTAACCCCGAGCCCGGATCCTTGCTAAAACTGGCCTAGTGATAGGGATATTCTCCCATGTCCACAACTGTAGTAACACTGCTCCTGCAGAAATCGTTGCACTGCGCCGATATACAATCTCATACAGATCATGATACAACTGCGCCAAAACACAGGAACCCCAATCCATCCTCCGTGGATGTGCAATCAAATCCTCAATAATTTGGCCCCATCTGACCACAAAACCACATCCTCACCTATCTGGCAACAACAATCCTCCTATCACAGCTCCTAATAATGCTGGTAGGGTAGGAAATGAAGCAAACTGTGCCCAAGTGATACAATCATCTACTATGGTGTTATCTGCAAACACTTGTCTACATACACTACTATCATAAACATAATCATAATATACCCGCTCTCCATGAGTCAGGATCCTCAAAAGTCTATAAACATCCCCTGGCATAATCATCATCTCGCCAAGAGGTAGGTGAAAGGTGTTATGGTCAAAGTGCCAACGCTCTGCCATAGCTGTCAATAAACCTCAGTTCAACTGAAACTGAGGGAGATCTAAAAGGAAGCTGAGACCACAAGTCTCAATCGTACGCCTCTTAGGTGGCGTCAGCTCATCTACCAAATCAAAAATCCACATCGTGACTCCTTGCACCCGCAACTTGCGGTAATGCTCCTACATTTTGAAACAAAGTGCTTCATGTTAGTTTTTCTCTTGATGAACCATTCTAAGCCACTCATAAAAAATTAAATCTATCTTTGCTCTAAACTTGAGCATATCAACTTATTGCTCCTAACCTCTAAATCATGAGACACAAGGATAATTTGTAATCATTTTTAATCATACCTGATTGACCTATCAAACATTCATCATTATGACTTTTCTAACATCCTAAACACTACGTGACATTCTGGATGAACATTTTTTTAACTTGGAATCTGCTTAAGTCATCTGGACGATCAATCAAACTAAGTTCAAATTTTCATCTTTCTGGTAGGCGGCACTTAACTAAGTGTACGTGGCTTTTAAAGCTAGGTAGCTTTTAAATCTTTAAAAGTGGCTCTTTAACATGTGGAGGTGGCACTTTACCTTTTAGGTGGCCTTTTGCAAGCCTGCGTGGCTTTCTAATCACCATAGGTGACTTTCAAAAAATGGACTATTTAGGCGGCATATGACCTATTTTTGGATGTATTTTAGCCCTAACTCCTACGTGGCTAAGGATTGCACGGACGCAGCTCTTCACAGCGCGGACACGGCTTTTGGTAGGACTACGCGGCACTTTATCTATCCTACGCGGCTCTTAGCTAAAAAATTTCTAAAGTGAACTAAAAACATGCAATAAATGCCATTTTAAGCACAATAAATGCACCAAGAAGCATTCATAGTACTCACCAGAGGCCCATAGTCAGGTGGTCTCTAATATCTCCGTGCTCGCTCAAATCTGTGCTCTTGAATCAGGACCACCATCGCTATCGGTCGTCAAAGGATCAGAGCAAAATCTCAATAGTGATAAGTGAAAATGAATAGTAATTTTGGGTTTTTCAACCTATTTAAGCTATTTTGACCCTTTTTTTTTTAGATTTTTGACCCAGTCAACCCTAATTTGCCTATTCTACTCACTGGGGCATTTTTTCAACATATTTTCACCTCATCATTTATCATAAATGCTATCATCTTTGATCTATCTTATTCACTATCTTCATCAAAAACCTTTTACCTACGATCAAGATGATTCCATTTTCGAGGGGGCATCATTATATCATCAAACAAGGATTTTGCATCAGTTTCATATCCAATCTGGGGCATTAAAATTTCAAACTTTATCAGCTGGATTCCATATTAGGGTTTTCATATCGAGTTCCATATCAGGGTTTTCATATCGAGTTTCATATCAGGGTTCCATATCAGAGTTTCATATCGAGTTCCATATCAGGGTTTTCATATCAAGTTTCATATCAGGGTTCCATATCGAGTTCCATATCTGGGTCTTCATACCAGGTTTTCATATCAGCTCAATGATCAGGACAATCAAGCTTTCTTTGAATCAATGCACTTCGCACATTACTTCAAAGAGGGGCATTTGTAGACACCTAAAATTGACCAGGTGTGCCTCAAATATGTCAAATTACAAATCTCAGCCAAATGCTTCAAAATATCATCAAATGGACATTAAATCAATGCAAATCAAATGGACAAAATTTAAATCAATTTAAAAGGTCAATTAAATCATGAAATCAATTAATTAAATTCAAGCCTAAAGGGATTAATCAAATTATGCAATTGATTTTTCAATTGTATAAATCAAATCCAACCCAATCATCCTTCATGGCTAATTTAATTAAAGGATGGATTTATTTAATTCCTAATTTCTTTTGAGACAACCAAAAAACTTTCCCTCCATTTGCAAATGCCTCAAAGCTTTTGACTTAACCAAGCTTTGATCATGATCAACTCACTCTACCCCCTACCCTTGGGAAATTGCTATAAATACAAGCAATTTCCTTTGTATTTGGATCCAAGAATTCAAGAGCAAAAGCATCCTTATTATAGGCATATTGAGAGCAATATTGAGAGCATATTGAGGAGAATTTGAGAGATTCGAGAGAGTTTTTAGCATTTGCATCATCATTTAGTATCATATTTAGGAGCATTTGCTAATTTTCTTTCATGATCTTGGAGCATTTCTAAGCATTCTAGCTAGATTTGAGCATTGAATTTCATATATATCTCGTTCTAGGATTGTCCTTGAGAGAGATTAAGCCTGAGAGCTCTCTTAACAAAGCTTGGATAGAGAACCATGAGATGATATAGTTTGCTAGTTTCAATTCTTAGATTAATTCATTTATCTTTCCATAGAATTGTTGCTTTCATTCTTAATTTCATGAAGGTGTATTTTCTTACACACAGTTTGTTCCTCCTTTCCTTCTTTTTCCTATTCACCTTCTTCAGTGACTACAAATTTCTTGGTTAAGTTTTTAACCATCTTGTCCTTCTTGTTTACAATTTTCTTGACAACAAGATTTGTCTTGATCTTTGGTTTGCCTTCTTCATAAGTGCCAAATCTTGATTGCTTGTTCTCAACTGGTTCATTCAATAGTGCCTTGATGCACTCAGTGGCTTGTCCTGTTTTGATCTTATATTCTAATGGTGATAGCCAGGATTTCCTAGGTACTGCTGGTTTGATATAGGTAAAATCAGTATCTACCATAAAACATATATCCTCTTTGTGTTCTTCTATCAAACTCTCAGGTATCCTTGTTCTAGATTGCATCTTTTCCTTAATACCTTTGAAATACTCATTCATTAGGTCATCAAAATCTGTTCCTAATGACTCTATATGCTCACATATTTGTATGGTTACAGGTTTTCTTATGTCCCATACTACTTTGCCTATGGAAGGAAATTATTCTTCAAATTAAAAGAATATGCACATAATAAGGGAACCAAACTTACAAGTGTTTGTCCTTGAATATCTTATGGTGTTGATGTTCTCCTCAAGTTGATTCAACAGTATCTCTGCAAGATCCATCTTCTTTCCTAGTTTGATGATCTTGTAACCTGTGCTCATAGCAATGCTTGCTATGCTATTCATTATGCTTTCCTAGAAGATCTTGTATCCTACCACAAATGCACCAAACTCGAGTTCTTCTTCGGTGATAGTGTTAGCCTTGAGACCTCTCTTGTCTAATTTTACACCAGTTAGCTTTTCCACTTCCTTTAGCGATGGGTGCTTGTGAGCTTGTGGTTTTTTAGTTGTAGGATATCCAGTAACTGCATGAATAACATCCTTTGTTATTCATTTTGGCTTATTAAGCCATAATGTCTGGTTATGCATTCTGCTGAGAACTATCTGTATCCATTCTGTCTTAAAAACTCAGGGAAAGTGTAATGCATTCATGAGACCTTTCACTTCCAGATGCTTGTGCTCTTCTTTCAGGTTTCTAGCTTCATCACAAAGTTCCCTATAGGCATTGTCTAGGTCCAGATCTCCTAATTCTGAGATCTTGCAATGTATATAGGACCTTACGTCCTCTACCAGCAAAACCCTAGGTGGGATTCTGGAGAATACTCCAGAATCATCAGGTTGTGATGTGATTTCTGGGTGCAGCTTGTATTTAGGTTCAACACAAGTACCTCTGCTGATAAGATTGATCATTTTCTTCTCATCCTCTTTCAACTTTTCAACTCTTGAAGTAGATGCCATCATTTTCAGAAATTTAGGGTTTTTCATAATTTAAACAGTGCAGTCGGTGAATGCAAGTAATTACTAAATCTCTGTGATTGCTCGTGAATCCTTTGAGTTGATTTGGAATCTTACTGAGGTCGCACTTAAATCTTCTCTTCAATCTCTCTTCTTAGCTCTGCTTGGTTGCTCAAAAATTGCAGGTGCGAAATGAGTTATTTTGTCGCATTTTTATAACTTTTGTGCCCTAAGTTGTCATTAATGCCCAAAAACTCATCGATATACAAAGACTGAGTTTGTCAATTGAGGCATAAGTAACATCTTCAGTGTAGGTGCAAATTGTTAGGGTTGCTAGCAGCTTTGGTGACTTCACCGATGATTGTCGGTAAAATGGCGATGACAACTTCTGTCAGCTCAAGGATCACCGATGTTTGTCGGTTACACTTAGTGACTTGGATTTTGTGTATTGACCGATACATTTTGGTAAGTAATGTCAACTTTTCTGTGTGTGTTCACCAATGCTAATTTGTACCCATTAACCAATGGTTGTTTTTCAATAATATTACAAGTAACAATATAGTGCATCTTCAATAATGCTAATTTTGTCTATATGATACATGTGTAATGGAATTGATGCATAATTTAACTTGTCATAATGCAGTTCCATACTTACATGTGTAATTTAGTTCAAGATGGTGATGCCACTAGATCCTTTGGATGGGGCATCATCATTTGTATTGCTTGTTCTAACACCTTCAGTGTTTGTGGCTTTTACCCACATCTTGTTTCTCATCTTCTTGATGTCATCAATGGTTTTTCCATTGGGATAAGTGCTTGTTTCTATCAGTCAGTCTTTTCAATCTTATATCACATGTCCAACCTTATGACAATGTAAACATGCCATACCTGGATTGAACCATCCTCTTGGTTTTCTAGTCCATTTTCTCATACAGTTGGCAGATATGTGACCATACCTTCCACATGCAATGCAATTTACCCATGTGTTATAGTCCCAAACATATGAGTTACCGACTCTTGTCAGTTTGTAGCCATTATTAGGTTCTTTTGGTGTCCATGATTTCTTATTCTTTTTCTAGCACTCCTGATATGTGTTTCCATTCATTTTGTAGGTAGGACAGTATTTGTCCATGTAGGTTTCCTTCTTTAGATTTGTCACCTTGGATCTGCATTCATATGCCTTGTGTCCTTGCTTGTGACATTTATAACAATTACCAATGAAAGTAGATTGTGATTGAGGAATACCTTTCATTTTGTTTCTACAAATGTTTGAGGTGTGGCCTGGTTTTCCATTGTGATTGCATGACAGCTTCTTGGTTCTTGGATTTGTATAAACATTCCTTTGATTTGATTGATTAGATGATTCTTCATTTTCGGTGTACCCTATTCCTATGTAGTTGTTGACTCTTCTTTGACCCTCAAGGAAATCATCCATTCTTTTATCGCTATCTTCAACTTTCTTGATCAATTCATTGTGCTGATTTTGAATTTTGACTTCATGCTTTATTTTATCATTCTCTTCCCTTAGCTCATCGATGATCTATATTCTTTCAATGAGTTCAGTATTTAATTTGTTTTCCTCTTGACTCATAAGAATAATCTGGTTGGTAATCTCATGGTGATGATCAGTAAGTCTTTAAATCTTTGATTCTTTTTCTTGTAGCTTCTCTATAATTTTCCTCCTATCATCAATAGCCAATGTTCTCTCTGATTCAGCTTTTCTTGAATCATTCATGCAATCAATCATTTTTACCATCTGAGTCTCTTGACTGATTTGCAGCATCTTGATTTTCTCTGTCAAATGTAGATTGACTTCTTGTAGACTTGTGATATCTTCTACTGATGTGTTTGAAGCTTTGCTTGTTGATGATTCAGCATAGTTGAAGTAATCTGGGATCTCCTCTTCTTGATAATCTTTTTCATTAAGCCTAGTTGTCATGATCTTTCTTTCATCAATAAAATTTCTCATGCTTACTCTTGCCTCTTTATACTACTCAAAGTAAATCTGAATTTGCAACTGCTCATTCTCAAAAGTCTTGTCCAGTCTATACTTTTCCATTGTGTTGATATTTTCTCTTAAGGCTTTAAGCTTTTCAAGAAAGAGACTTAGCTCTGATACCAATTTTTGGAATTACTGGAATGATGTACTGAGAGGGGAGGGGTGAATCAATACCTCTAAAACTTTTTATGTGGTTGGCCCATTAACCTTTGTGTCAACAAATTTGTATATTCCTATCTATCTATTCATCTTTCTATGTGTATGTGAAATCATAATATAAGTTCTTTACATGTGTAAACATTCAATAAACATACATGAAAGTAAATAACACATAACACATGATATGATATCGTAGAAAACTCCTGTTAGGAAGTAAAAATTGTGGTGGGGATGTCTATCCACAAAACTTCACTATATGCAGATAAGAAGGGAGCCGGTAAAGGCTTACAATTGATCACTTCTGATGATCTACCCTATTATGAGTATTAGAGTGGAGACCTGTTAGGATCTACTTCATTTGAAGCTTTTAGCAACATTGTTAAGTGTGCACTCTGTTAAGAGATTTATCAAAGAATTGAAAAGTCCACCTTCTACAAAAGGATTTTAGATGTGATGAAATTTTTAGAATGCAAGTACAATATAAATGTTGATCTGATAGTGTATGAAATCTCTAATTGCTGATAACAGATCCTGTAAATCTTACAATGTAAATGTAATCACCTTGAGTGATACCTTGTCTCTGCTCGTCAGTAGCCTATTTGTGTTCTTGATAACTGATGTGATCTATTTCTAACGTTGCATGAATTCTCTTCTTCTACTTAGATGCTCTCCATGGCTACTATCATTTATCAACTGATTACAAGTCTCTCTATTACAAATGATTGAACATCTATTTATACTAGTTTCTAGCTATATTCTTGATTCATGCTTTTCAAATTAACTCTAGATCCAAGGTTTACAACTTGACCTTGATCTTTAGTTAGTTATGTTTTAGATCTATTAGGATGCTTTAAAACATTCACAATATGCTTGCTTGACCCTCAAGTAAAGTTTTAAAACAAATAAAAACTCTAAAAATGGAATTACAATGTTTTATCTAACATGTAAAGTCAGATCCACTTTTTGCGGGTTCTATAACTGATTGTCAGTTTTGATGGTCGGGCTGCTCTGTCTGTCTGTTAGTTTTGTATCATTCTTTTCTCTATCATTTTTCTACTCCATCGCTGTCCCTTATTTGAACTGTTCATCGGGTGTGCCTTTTCTTCTCTGTCAGCGATGTTCTCAAAATTGTATCGTCGAAAATGCTTGTCGTCAGTTTGACTCTTGTCAATGTTTGTCAGGCAATTCTATACTTATCATTTTTCATGATAGACATTGTCATCTCATCGGGTATGCTTTTTGTCCATGGATTATTCCTATACCGATGACTTTTATCATGTTTTTCCCTTTAAGTATACTAATGGAAAAACTTAATGTCATCATTAAGGCAACAGGAAAATCATTTTACTAGACAATGATTTCAAAAAGTGACTACATAGAGTTTGAGAACTTTTCTAAGTGGTTTGGTGTGAAACAGTGAAGTCATGTTCTTCAATGATCAATTTTGCAACTTTGAGTTAAACTTTAGGGACCACAATGATATTTAGTTTATTTTCTTTGTGGGTTTTGTTTACGAATTTTTTTATATTGGCAACTTTTTATCTCAACATTTTGAACCTATTGTTAGTGACTTCAAATTCCATGATTATCATGGTTAATTTAAATCAATACAATGGTATGAGATTGCTTTAACTAATATATTTTGTTTTTCAATGTCTACTACTTTATTGAATTTAAATTTACTAATTTGAGATGTGCAAAGCTATCACTGATGAAGGTTTCTATAGTCACTTTTTGCATATTTTTCCAATTCTCATTCAAGGGGTTGTGTAGTGGGAATGACTAAGAGAACCTTTAGGACTATTGATGATATGGAAATGAACAACTAAGAGGGGGGGACAAATTAGTTGTTCTAGAAATTTAGTCTTTAACCCCTTAGTCCTTAAAACCCTTCAAACATGAATGCCCTAAATTATGATCTGATTACTTGAAAAGAAAATATACATGCATAAACAAATCATAATCACATTCACACACTTGACACAATATTTTTATAGTGAAAACCCTGTTAGGGGAAAAACATGGTGGGGTTGTTTACCCACATTAAGAAAATACCTTGATAGAAGTATAACCTTATTACCATGTATGGGGAATGCACATGCATTTAGGCTCACTGCCTAGAGCTCACTACTCAAATGAAAAGCCTTGGGCTACAACCCTGAGGAAGGCTCACTGCCTTACAATCTGATCACTACAATGATCTATAGAAATTTTGTGAAGTGTGTAAGTGACATTTACCTTATGCCTAATACAACTCCAATGTAGCACAATGCATATATCTGCTCAACCCCTTGTTGAAACTCTTTTGATCGCCACTAAATTAGGCTCTCCATTTTCTATCCACCTCTAACATCCACATCCATGATCTTATCCTTGAATTTTCTCTAATTCATCATTTTATACCAAGAACTAGGTTGACAAAACGTAATTCACCATCTCTTCAATCAACGTGCCAAATCTCTTAACTTAAATCCATCTTTGACCATCAAATCATAGCCACGACCTACAATCACCACCTTGAGATCATAAATCTTCCAGATTTCATGATTTAGCACTTGCGCAATACGATTTACCAACTAAGTTAGCCAAGAACATGAATAATAATAAAAATATTATTATTGACCAAAAAATGTACCAATATAATCCTTTTGATCTATGCATATCACCAACTCATCAAGAACATACTTTAAGAACATCCTATAGTATCATTATAAATACTCAAACATTCAAATCCACCACAGTCATTTGATTTTCCAGCTCTTTTCTACTGAACTTGAAGAACATTATCATCAAGTCTCCGAGATAATAAGACTATGCCTTGTGGACCTCTATAGTACAAACCCTCTAAGTTGAAGACACTTGATTATGTAGCCAACACACTCCTGAGTTCACTCCATGAAACTCTAACTCTATTGTGCACACTGAACCTCCTTATGTGATGCATGAGCATCCTAGGATTCTTGGAAACCCTGTATCACACAAAAATATAGTTGCTTTGGAGAGTACTTGGTGTGTTATGATCTTAGTTTGTGAAGTGTTACTCAGTCAAATGAGTGTTGTTTCTCAACTATTATGTTGGCTGAGGGGATTGGTAGCTGAAGAACTCACCAACCCTGGTGCTCGACAAAACCTTTTCTCGGTATGTGTTGCCCAACATGTATTGTGGCTCGACAATGCTTGAGGAAGCTCAGTCATCATAGTTTCTCAGCAATGCTTGTTGGTTTACTGATGCTTGGTAGTTTGGGTTGGCTTTCTTGTGTTCTTGCATATCTGGGAGGTCGACTTGATGTATTTAATATTTGTAGCATGGAATTTAATTGGGATCTCTCATTGGGGATTGTGGGGACCTAAATATGGGTCGTTGGTATCTCCTATGTTAGATTTTGTGGCTAACCTATTAGTTGCCTCTTGTATTTAAGTAGTGTTATGTTCTTAGCTTAGGGTGTTAGACTAGAGATCGGAGTAGATCAGATCTAAGGATATAAGTATTGGCTCTGAGTTGTATTCCTGGGTAGAAGTTAAATGACTTGATGCTTGCAGAAGATTTATGCTAGATCTTAGATTTATATCTTGTATTTGGTCGTAACTGGGAAGGCCTTACAGCCTGACATGTTACAATGAATTGAATGTTGATTCCTATCTTTGTTATTATTGTGTTCTATTGTGTTTTTTTTATTGGCCACAATCAGGGTTTGGACTATCCATTCTTGGATCCTCCATCCTTGACTATCGTTAGGTGGTATCAGAGCTTGAAGTTCCTAAGTGTGTGGACAGATCGCCAAAGGTGATGTAGTTTGCATTAGGAACTTGGGTTGGAAAGTTGTTGATTTGTTGCAGAGGGTTTACAGAGATCTTGAAGATGCCTCTGAGGAAGAGCCGTGAGATCATAAAAGAAGAGCCTAAGGTAGAGGTCAGTCTTGAATATTTCCATGCTTTGCAAAAGTGGGTGCAAGAGCTGCAAGAGGAGTTGCAAAGAAAGAATGTGTCTAAAGAAAACTGAGATAATGGTGAAGAGTATGAAGAAGAAGATCATTTTGAAGAAGTTGTAGAATATGTCAGAGATCCAAAGGAGGCTATATTTTTTAGAGTTGTATCTAAAATTGGGAAAATACCTAAGATCAAAGTTTCTACATTTGTTGGAAGCCTAGGCCAGAAGAGTTGATCAATTGGATTAATGAGGTGGATGGATACTTTGAGTATGAATAAGTAGAAGATCCTGATAGAGTTTAGTTTGCAAAGACAAGGATAAAAGGTCATGCAAATATATGGTGGAGATAATTTCAATTGGAAAGAATTCAAAGAGGTAAAGACAAGATCATCATATGGAACTAAATGGTTGAAAACTTGAAGAAGCAATTCATTATGATGGATTATGAATTGGAGATGTTTAAGAAGGTGCAAGGTTTGAGGCAGACAAGAAAATCGATGCAAGAGTATACCGAGGAGTTTTACAAAATCTTGATTAGGACTGGTCATTCAGAAGCCAATAAAGAGAAGGTTGCTAGGTATATCTATGGCTTGAGACCTAGTATATAAGAAGAGTTACTATTCTGATAACAATAATGGAAGATGCTTATCATATGGCATTAAAGATTGAAGAGAAGTTGAACAAGAGGTTTGAGGGAAGACATAATAACAGAAACCAAGGTGGTAAGACTAGTGAAAAAACTACTGAGATTAATGTGGTAGAGAATCCTAAACAAACTGATGAAGGATCTAGCAGTGGTCAAACCACTAGGAACTACAATGGTGGACAAAGAGGAAGATGGAGAAATGAGTTCATGGGTACTTTTTTTCAGTGTGGTCAGAAGGGTCATAGGGATTTTTAATGTCCTAAAAGAAGAATTTCACTAACTACCAAGGAAGACATAGTGAATGCTACAGAGGAAGGTGAAGTTCTTATCACTAGGAGATTAGTTGCATGTGTTAGTGAACCTATGTAGAGAAGAAATTTGTTCAGAACTAGATGTAAGTGCAAGGGCAAGCTATGTAATGTCTTAATTAATGGTGGTAGTTTCTAGATGTAAGTGCAAGGGCAAGGTATGTAATGTCTTAATTAATGGTGGTAGTTTTGAGAATTTTGTTTTAGAAGAGATGGTTAGTAAGTTGAGTTTGGAAAGGATGAAACTTCCTAATCCTTATCAGATTAGTTGGATACGAGATGTGTCTAAGGTTAGGATTGAGGAACAATGCCTTGTTAATTTTAAGATTGGATCTTATTATGATGAGATATTGTGTGACGGGGTACCTATGCATACTTGTCATCTATTACTTGGTAGACTTTGGAAATATGCTAGACATGTTATGTTTGATGGTTGTGCAAACACCTATGTGGTAAGGCAGGGTGGATCCAAGCATAAATTGATACCTTTGCACGAAGAAGGGGTAAAGGGATGTGGAGTTATTAGATGTTGTTCGAGTGACAAAGGAAAACATGAGGAGAAGAGAGTTAATGAACTAATTCCTATGGATGAAAGGAAGGAGAATTTGAAGGGAAAAGAGAATGACATCTCTAAGGAGATTGAAGAGATTAAGAGACATATGGCATTTCTGATGAAGATAGTGCAGCAGATGGTGACACTAGTGACACTGAGAGATGTAGATGATACTTAATTGATTATTAAGTCTTTTGAGGATGCATTTCACCAAAGTACTGATGGTGTCGACAGTGTAGAGGATGGTCAAAGTCAGCTGTTGTCAGTTGCAAATAGGAGAGATGAGAAAAGTACAGGGCGGATGAACTTTCCAAATGGGATAGTGGACAGAGTAAAGATAACATGGAATGAAGGAAAAGAGGAGATATGGTTTAAGAACATATATGGTATACTTTTTCTGATTCCCTTAATATGTTCATGATTTTCTTTATGGGAACATCTTATTTTACCTAGGGTGTCTGATGCAGGAGCATCCTAGGATTCTTGGCAATCCTATATCACACAAAAATATATTTGCTTTGGAGAGTACTTGGTGTGTTTTGATCTTAGTTGGTGAAGTGTTACTTGGTCAAATGAGTGTTGTTGCTCAGCTAATGTGTTCTCCAAGGGGCTCATTCATTGAAGAACTCGACAACCCTAGTGCTCGGCAGAACCTTTTCTCTACATGTGTTACCCGACATGTATTGTGGCTCAACGATGCATGAGGAAGCTTGGTCATCATAGTTGCTCAACAATGCTTGTTGGTTTACTGATGCTCGATAGTTTGGGTTGGCCGACTTGTGTTCTTGTGGATCTGGGAGGCCAACTTGATGTATTTAATATTTGCAACATGGCATTTAATTGGGATCTCTCATTGGGGATTATAGGGACCTAAATTTGGGTCATTGGTATCTCCTATGTTAGATTTTGTGGTCGACCTATTAGTTGCCTCTTGTATTTAAGTAGTGTTATATTCTTAGCTTAGGGTGTCAAATTAGAGATCAGATCAGATCAAATATGAGGATCTAAGTTGTATGTTTGGGTAGAAGGTAAATGGTTTGATGCTTACAGAATATATGTGCCATATATTGGATTTATATCTTGTATTTGGTTGTAACCGGGAAGGCCTTACCACCCAACATGATGCAATAAATTTAATGTTGATTCCTATCTATGTTATTGTTGTGTTATGATGTGTTGTTGTTATTGGTCGCAATCATTCTTCCTCTACATGCGCAACTTCATCTCAACAATATCCTCTCCTCATCAAACCTTTTAACATTCTACTCCACTAGCTAACCTGCAACAATTAAGTTAGCAACAAGCAAATAACTCTTCTGATTACTTCCTCAATCAATCTTTCTGCTATGTTTACATCACTGCCAACACAGCCATTAGCCAGCTTTGCCAATATGCCAATAATCTCCCCCTTTGGCATTAATGGAAACATGTGATGTAAAAAATAAGTAATACAATTAGAAACCAATAGTCTCGCTCCTATAAATGTAATCAATAGTACTACCAGCAATAGCCAACATTAGCTTTCAGAGTCTTTGTAATAAAACTTCTCTACTTTGATTATGCTCACCCTGGGAAAATGTTGGTCTTGGTTCCAATCATATTACATACTCTTCTCTCCATTAGATTCTCCCCCTTAGATACACGTGACACATATTGAATAATTTCTTTCTTGTGTGCAAGTATACATAAACTTGCATCTCTCAACCAATCAACTTCCTTCTTGATCTTTTCCTTTTGTCTTTCTTCTGAGATTTTTTGGTCTTCATCTATTATTCTCTTTTCTACTTTCTCTTCATACCTCATAGTTTTTCACATTTGTTTCTCTCCCCCCTTTAACATCAATGACAAAGGTTTATCATTTGTTCTTTTGCAATTTTCTTTTTCACATCAATCTCTTCTTCCTTTTCTACTTCTATTACCTCGTCAACCTCATCTTTCTTTCTTACAAAATCACACCTCTAAGACATCCATATGTACACTAATCACACACTTAACTCACTGATTCATGCACTTCCTTGTAACTCCCTGCAAATACTCAACTTCAAATTAGATAAATTTTACTTACCGTGCTTACTACTCCCCCCTGAGTAGTAGCCTCCATACATCAATCCAAATTTAATGATATCTTCATGTGGCTCTTCTAGACTGATGCATCCCTTTGTATCTTAGTTTAGAATAGGATGAACAAGTCCTCTTGACTTGTCTTTGGATCTTACTGAAGTAGATTCCATATTTTTTGTAACCTTGTTCTTATTTCTTCTTGTCCCCTTCTTATGTTTCTGTTCCTTGTCTCCTTCTTCCTTTTAATTTTTATTTTCTATTCATATACTTTTGAACATGCTTGTCTACCATGTCTTCTTCTTTTCTCTTTACTCTAACCATCCTTCCACATGTTCTTGTTTGCTCCCTTAGTGTCACATTTATTCACCTTCTTTCCTTTTCAATTCTCAGTAGTAAGTTCATATAGGTTGTATCTGATTTGTAGAACAATATTTTGTCCATGTTTTTCTTTCTTCTTTGTAGTGCATTGGCTAGCAATGTGACCAAATTTCTTGCTGCAAAGCATTTAATTTTACCTTTGTTAGCAATATCAATCTTCCTCTTCATACTTATGCATATAATTAGATCATGATCATCCCTTCTACAATTAAATCATAGATATTATTTTCTATAATCAACCTCTTTGTGTCCAAGCTCATTACAAACAAGATTCTTACCTTCAAACCTTTGATCTTTAGAATCCTTTACCAAGTTCTTCCTCTTGGTCCTCTTTCTTTTCTTCTTCTCTGATTTGGACTTGTTCTGGTTGGACTTGGAGCATTCTCCTTTTTCTAATCCAATAGCATTATTGTCTATTGACCTTCTCTAAATTAGCAGTGCTTCAAGCTTGGCTAAACAAATCTCAAGCTTCTCCTTATACTCATTTTCAACTCTAAGCTCTTCTTCCATGGCTCTGACACATTGATCATCCATGTAGGCCTTGCATACTTCTCTTGCTTCAATCTCAAAAATCAATAAAATCAGTTCATCTATAGTTCTTTGATGATGTGAGTTGATATTTCTTTCAACTGATCTTTTCTTTCATTCTCCTTAAGTTGTCTGACATTAGACTTCTTTTGATTTTGATCATTGAAATTATCATAGATTGTTGATCCCTTTTTATTTATTGTTTTACCTGCATCTACTGACCCTTACTTTTTAAGTACAAACCCTTTTGCACCAATCTTGATTTGATTCTCATATGAAGTTTCCATAAAAGGTATTCCAACACTTTGCTCATCTATTGTTTCTTTACAAGTATCAGCTAGCTTCTACTAGATTGAATAAATAGGTGACTATCTTTTGACTGAATCAATTTTCCATACCTTGATATAGTTCACTTTACTTGTGACTCTAGCATTTATCCTTCTTTTCTTGCATCAACTTCATCAACAATTTCCTTTGAGATCCTCTGCATCTGATTCATATGGTGTTAGTGTAGTACCTTGTTAAGGCAGATTCCTTGTCTATATTTGCATGATCTGGTCTGACTTTGTTCAGTCAAGGTGATATGATAATTTGTTCCTTTATTATTTAGATGGAAAACATTTCTCTTTCTCGTTGATCCTGATCCAACTTCACTTCCAAAAAATTTCAGAATCTTGCATCCTTCATTTTTGAAGTGTAAAGTGTATCCTTCTTCAACTAATTAACCAGCACTGAGAATATTGTAAGTCAAATCAATAACATGTAGCACATTACCTATTGTATTCCTTTTATCTAAGAAAATAGTACCTCTTCCCTTGATTCTCCCTTCAATGTTGTCACCCCATCTAACAATTCCACCATCATATTTTCCATATTTCACAAACTTCCTTATGTCACTAGTCATATGATGTGAACATCCATAGTCTATCAGCCAATCATTTTTCTTATTCCTTTCATTGACTAAGACCTTTTCTTCTTCAATAGCACAACTTATAGAGTTCTCAATGTCAACCTTTTCAACAAAATTACATGCAGAGACATTTCTAGTAGAGATATCACTGGACTTGGTCTTCTCAATAGCTCAATTATCATGAACATTACTCATAATATCTATAGCATGAATTTTTACAACAATATAACTTGCAGAATTCTCACCTTCAAAGTTATCTTCCCTCTTGACAGTACTACTTTCAAGAATCTCAAATTTCACATATTTTTTCTCATTACCAGTCATGAAGTGTGAAAGCCTACTATCAATAGTCTATTTGTCTTCTTTGACATTATGAGAAGTTAGGGCTAACCCATCTTCTTGAGTAATTGAGATTCCATCCTTGAACACACTATTATCAACAACATTACTCATGACATCTTCAATAATATTGTTATCAATAACACTTGCCATCATATATGTAGCCTTAGGTTCATCTTTCATAATCGCAACAAAAACAAGTTCATCTTTACTCTTATCATTATCTGATTCACCATCAGTGATTCCTTCATCATTGGCTACATAATAACATTTTTTCTCATCTTTACACTTATCATACGTGTGCTTGGAAAATATTTATGTACATCTAGATGCATAATGTCCTATCTTTTTACAATAAAAGTATTTAAAATACATTTTTTCCTTTGTACTTACTAGATCTTTTTAATAGTCTCCTTGAAAATAGTGCTTCCAATTCTTGAAGCTCTATTTCTTCTTCTTAAAGCTCTCTTATTTCCTTTTCATATTTTGATACTCTTCTTGTAGATTTTTAAACTTGATTTGATATGTGCATGTCTCTTCCTGATATAGTAGCTTTGAAAGTTGATTCAAATTTGGGTAGGGAATCACCAAACTCACTCATTTCAAAAAAAAAAAAAAAACTTCCCAACCAATGTATTTTTGGAAAGTGGCATGATTTTCATAGCTTATAGGTTTCCATTTATGAAAACACTACTCATTGGCATAGTTTCTTGAAGTACAATCTAGTTTTGGATATTTAGTTTTGTAAAATGACAGTCTAGGATACAGTTAACTAGGAACAATTATACAATTTTGATCAGCGAGCATGGTATGCATCAAAATAAGTCATGCAAGCTTAGAGGAGTGTACTATGAGATGTAATAGACCTTTAGTTAAGGTCTCTTGAATTTTCAAGTTGACTAGACAGATTTATAGCCTGTTGAAGTGATGCAAAGATAGTACAACAGTGATATAATGCAGATGAATGGTCACGATGATTAATGGAGTATTTTGTGGAATACTCAAGTGCTACTTTGGATTTGGGTTGGGTCCTACCCTATTTTTTTTTATGTATGATTGATTACTATGTATTTTTTATTTGGTTAAGAGTTGGACACATTTTGTGATGTTCTTGTGAGCCGACTGGAAGAATCTTTTGAGATCAAGTATATAAGTAAAGTTATTTTATAATGCGAAGAGGTGTGTTGAATTTGTATATGCATTATGATGTCAAAATTAGAAAATAGATGATGTGATATATATAACTAGGACTACTTGAGCATATTAGATGCTTGTATAGTTCATATTGAAAAATTATTATAATAGCCATATTTTCTTTGTAAGAGCAGTGTGCTCATTGTATACCCCTAACCGGGTTTATATCCTTTAACATGGATATGTAATAAATGTAATATTAAGCTCCTAACAGGGCTAGGTCTCCTAATAGGGAAACTATAGTTCTTAGTGCATCATTTGTGGCAATCATCCCCACCAGTGTTCTCCCTTGGCCAAGGTTTCCTCATGAACAAATTATGGTGTTATGAGTTGTCTACTTTATGTGCATGTTCTTATTATCTCTGTACTTGCTTGGTTAAGTTTGAATTGGTTAAATTTATTTATAAAGTGTTGTAATACTCATTCACCCCCCCTCTCAGTATTACTTAATACTAACAGTTGGTATCAAATCTTGTGGCCCTTGGAGAGAAAGCCTAACAGCTAAAGGGATATCCAGATGGATTCAAGTAGTTTGGAAGAAAATTTTGAGGCAACACTTGAAGACCTTGATAAGGCAAAAGATGATAATGTTGAGTTGAAATTCAAATTGAGAAGAGATGAGGGATTCATAAAGAATCTTAAGGAACAACTTGAACTTTCTACAAACCAAAGACAAGATCTTATGGATAAAATTTAGGATGAATCTGATAATGATACATCTAATCATATTAAGTAGCTTGAAAAGGACAAAGAGACATTGAAGCATGAATTTGATGCTACCACTATTTAGATGGATAAATAAATTCAACAAGGGAAAGACAAACAAACAAAACTTGAAGAGATCTTGAAGAATGCAAATGTGTAGATGGGAAAGATGTAGTTTGAACTTGATGATTACAGGATCAGGTATCATGAATTAGAGAAATAAAACCAAATCATTAAGGGTGAACTTGTTGAAGCAAAGAATCACATTGAAAAAATTCATGCAAGTAGTGACAAGATTGATGAACAAAGGGAAAGACAAAAGTCTAAAGGTGACATGAAAAGAGTTGGCTTTGATAAATAAAAATGCTCAAAATCTCAAGAAAGATAGTCTGAAGGCAAAACAGTTGAGACACCTAATCAGGAAGATCCTATACAACAAGAGGAACCTAGAGAACATTTTAGACCTTTCAGAGGAAGATTCTTTGGATGTAACAAAGTTGGTCACATGAAGAGGGTTTGCATAGGTAAGTTTACTTACAAGGCCTTTTCTAGTTGTTGTTTTAATTGCTATGAATATGGGAACAAGAAGACAAAATGCATAAAACTTGATTAGTCTGACACTAAACAAGATTACATCAGAGAAGAAACAAAAACTAAGATTACTTATTACAAATGAAACAACATTGGATGCATCACAAGAAACTGCAGATGACAGGTTAATCAAAACATATCACCTCCTATATGTTATAAATGTAACAATCAAGGACATATAGCAAAGTTTTGCAGGTATAATGGAGCTGCAAGAAACAAAAGACCACCACCTATGGTTATGAAGAAAAATGTTGGTGATGTTGGAAAAATTTTAGCAGAATATATGAATGAGTTTGACAATGATTTTAAGAAGGAAGGAGACAAGGACAGTGGTAAAGTATGGAAAGTGAAGGAACAAAGTGAGTTTAAGGTTCAGGGAGATTCAGTAGATGTTACTAAACCTTCACCTGATGTTGCTACTTCAACCTAAATGGCCAAGCATGGCCTTAAGAGGAGCTTTGGAGAAATAATTTTTTTTTATCCAGCCCCTGTATATGCAGAATAAGATGTGGTGATCTTATGGATGATAAATATGTGTGGTGTTGAGTCTCTATCCAAGATCGCTTGGTTGTACACACTTTATGAAATGATCACCATAAATTTAGTTGAGTGGATCATTTGAAGCTTTATAAGCTCATTGGGAAAAGTGTTGATCTATGCATGGTGAAGTATAAGCCTATTTACTTGTAAATTTCTAATCACAATTCGAGCAGAGCTGAAGGAGACCAGAGAAACAAGCAAAGAAGCTAGGACATTTTCATGATCGTTGAGCATGCATATCCCAATTCATCAAGAAAAACGTATTTTTATCACTTGCAAGCTTTGATTACTATGGATACTCTATTGGTATTTTATGTTAGTGAAAGACCAAGGTATAAATTCAAGAAACATCTTTACAATTCCACTGAAGATGATCCCGAAGGCGCATTTTTACAAACACCCTATGATGTGCTTCACATGGAAGACATTAGCGCATATATTCACTCTAAGTACGAGTCGCTAGAAGAATTTGAGATTTTCAAGGAGATGAAATACATGATTAAGGAGGATGGGAAATGGAAGGATGAGTTTTCTCATTTACAAAACCTCAATATTATGTGAATGGCAGAACTCTATGTGTTTGACAAAGAAGAATGGATTAATATTGTTCTTAGCAAAGTTCATGATCAGTTCCTATGGATAGGTGAGAAACCTATTAATATTACTAGTGAGATAATCCATGATGTGATAGGATTGGAAAATAGTGGAATTATCCTTGTTTCTAAGAAGAACATGAAGAAATAGGTAGAAACCCTAATACACTCCAAATGGGATAAGAGGGCAATGACCATAGTCGACATCTTTTAGCAAGATGTGAGGTTGATTTCTATGACTTTGGGGTATAAACTTCATTACAATGGCTGACCTAATTTAGTTTTCATGGGAGTCATTATGATGGCCTATAAGATGGTGAGGGAGAATGTGAAGTATAATATATGCGAGGTTCTTAGAGAATAATTCTTGGAAAATGTCAAGAAAATCAAGCGATACAAATCAAAGACATTAAGGTTTGGATTATTATAAATACATATCTATATTCATATAGCTCATTAATTTCCTGGAATGCACCCTAGGGAATGGAAAGACAGAAAACCCACTGGTATTCAAATTACAAACAATTATAGGAGACAAAATAGCACTTGGGTAGATGGAGAATTGTTTGCCATGTTCAAATTTCTGCAAAGGCAAATGAAGGAAAAAAGTAAGAATACCTGAGGAAATTGTTGAGAAATACAAGGATATAATTTGTTTCATGGTTGAAATTGATTGTGTATACTTTGAGGTATTTGAACCTAGAAATAAGTGGAGTTACCCTATGAGATATGAGGTTAGTGCTGAAGTTCTTACAATGCAAGTAGAACATGTCTTATCTTCTGAGACTAATCCTTCTGAAGAAAGACAAGGAACATATGAAGAAAAATCAGCAAAAATTAGAGAGGAACATACCAGAGCAACACGAACGAGGAAAGTTGATAATGTAGTTGACAATCTTGCAGCAAAGGCAGGTATTACCAAAGATGAGATGAAAGAGGTGAGGAAAAAGATGGCAGAAGATGTTTCTGGATTAGCGAGTACTACTCCTACAACCCTTCCACCTCCAAAAACTATAAAGGTTACTATTCCACATCCTACTATGGTCGATGTACCTGATACTACCCATACACCACCCAAGAGGACATCATAGATAGAGAAAAAAATAGAGATCCCTGTAAGAAGCACAAGGTCCTCCAAACAGATTTCACCACCTAAAAGATAGAGGACTGAAGTAGAAGAGAAGCAAGTAGAAGAAAAGAAAGAAGAAGTGAAGAAAATAGAGGAAAGACAACTTTGGAAACTAGATCTAAAGATGCTGGAAAAGAGAATTATTGATCAAGGAAAGCTCAATCAACTACCTAGGTATTATGAGAGGTATGATGAGAAAGATAAGGTCTTGATTGAAGACTTTGTCATTGATCATATGCTAGTATTAAAAAAGAATATACTTGAAATTGAAGGTAGTATTCCTAAGGAATTATATGACAAATTGGAAATAAGGAAACAATTAGCACTAATAGAAGATGACCAGATAAGAAGGAAAGCCATAGATGATATGCTACCAGTTGTTTCATATGATGAACATGAGAGGATACTGAAAGCCATAAAACCCCTGCTGAGAATAAAGGCAAGATTAATAAAAATTATTGTGAGAAAGTATGACGAGGTCATAGAGGATACACATAAAGCTATTAATAAGGTACTAATGGAGACAAAACCTAATAATCCTTCACCTCCTAAGTCCAAGGCTACTAAGCCCAAAACTATTTTGAGATGAGAGTCCTCTAATCCTATAGAAATAAACATTGATTCACCTACAGATGGAGATGATAGCAGTCATTTTTTCAGTACAGTTAAGAAACCAGACTTCTTTGTTGTTGGCGTGCCTATGTCTTTGGACACTTCATGGGATAAGTGACCCTTTTCAAGGGAAAAAAATATTGTTACTGATATTGATGGAAGTGGTGAATAGAGTGCAGTCAATCTGACTAGGACAAAGAAGAAAGAAGACACCAAGGAAGATCTAAAATATAGATCAGTTGTGGACAAGAAGGAATCATAAACTAAGGTTGAAGTTAAACAAGAAACAAATATATTTATTCTTGTTTCTTCAGCTTTATTGTTGGAAAGTTGTGATAAACCTCTGATTACTAATGTTGATGGTATGGATGAGGATGAATTAATGAGGTTATCATACATAGCCTTTGCTAAGGCTAAGGAGAGATAAGAACATAAAAAAGAGAAGAAGTCAAAGGTATTGGAAAGATTAGTTGATAGTATCAACAAACTTCTACCCCTACCTATCACTTTCCAAGGAAATGACACAGTGGATAACTTTAACAAAGTCCTTGATGACTTTGATGTTCACTTTGACCATTTAGAGAAGGTCGCAACAGTTAGAGCTGGAAAATATTATATGGAAAAGAAACTGGAAGAGATATGTAAGTCAATCAATTGGGATTTGGGTATACTAGATAGCATTATTACTAAAGTGAAGTCTTGTATAATTCATTGAAGGAAGGTATACTATTACTGTATAAATCTGAAGAACCATAACTGATCGAATGTTTGAAGATGTTAAGTTGATAATCACCAAAATGCAAAAAGATAATGCAAGACATTAAATCAGTTAATGGATTGTATTTTCATTGATGTCAACTTGATATAATCTGATTGGTTATATACATAAGTGTCAAAGACTTCAAAGAACCAAAGAGTTAAAGGTTATGCTTTTAGTAATGCATAAAAGTTTAGTATTCACAAAGTGACAACAAACATCGACAGACAGTGCACATCGACGGATAGAGAACCCTGAGAGGAAAGTCCCACTGATGCCCGAACAAGAAACCTGAGAAGCATTACTGATGAGTAGAACCACAAGCACTAGAAATAGGAATAACTTCGTAGTGTTACCCGACGGACAGATAACCCCAACGGAGATGCCCAAGGAGAACTAAAGTGTTGAATGAGCTAACAAGGAGTTAAACACCGAAAAGAAATGAAGTTCAGAAATGAAAAAAGACTTAGTTGAAAAGAGCTAAAGATGGAGTTAACTGGTTGTTAATATTGTTTTCATCGACAAGTTAAAGTTGGAGATAAGTGAGAGTTTTAAATTTGTTTTATTCCAGTTCTCAAGAAGATATCTACAAGATAAAAGTGAAGTAAATCTTTAAAGCAAGATTGGCTAGAATTGTGGATCATGCCAAGAACAATAAATTCAAGAACTTAGAAACAATTAAATCGTGTCTATAAAGAGAAAAGATAATTTATTATTAATTAGGGGAGTGAATAGAGAAAAGGATGATGAAGAGAAACTGATGAAGAAAGAAGTCTTCAATCAGACCTGATCAATCAAGCCAAAGAACATAGCAAATTATGCAGACACTGAGAAACAGAGAAGCACAACATCACTGAGAAGAAAGAAGTGGAGCAAAGGTATTGAAAGGAGACATTAATCAGAAGGGTATTATGAGCTTACAATAGATCTGGAAATCTGCAAAGTATAGTTGTATATGTGAACAAATCATTTACTGTTTCAATTTAACCATTGGATCAGAAAGTCTCTTAATCGAGTAGGACTTAACAATCCTTTACATATTGAGATACATCCTAGGGAGTATCAAAAATTTTTGGTAATGAAGATAGCATAGAGATGCCAGATATCAAGTGAAAAACTATTCTATTTAAATCCTTTAACAAGGTCACACCTAATAGTGTGTTTGTAACCTTTAATAGGGTTGGCTCTTCACCGAGCTCACTTCAGAAGAGTGAAAATTTTGGGTTACCGGTCCCAAGTGTTTTTTCCCTTAACAAGGTTTCCACATTAAAAATCCATGTGTCAATGTGTTTATGAGTCATTACTTTAGTGTTTTGCATTACACATAACTAAATGTGGATTGATCGGTATACACTAAGTAATTTATTATATTTTGACAAATGAAAGACTTATAATCGGTAAACATTAAGAATAAGTTTTAAAAGTGAATTTTGAGCAGTAGTTATTTTTTGATATTATTTTGAGGCATTCATCTTGTAGGACTGAAGATAACTAGATGCTTATAATTGTGGTAATAAGTTTTTGGGTTGATTTATTGGAATATTTTTGAGGTCGCTGATTTACCCCCCCCNTTCCCCCCCCCCCCCCCTCTCAGTTATTCTAACAATTGGTATCAGAGCTTGTGTGATTAGAAGGAAGGTTTCAATACCCAAGCAAAAGATCACAAGATGAGCAAACGTGATGTGCCCAAGTTGAACAAAGACAACTTTGCATCATGGAAAAGCATAATAAGACTCCGCCTATCAGGTATTGGTAATGATATTACTCAACACTTGGATACTGAATATGTGTTGCCTACAGGACCTCACACACTTGATAAATTAAGAGAAATGTATGAGCATAATTACGTGATGATAGAGCTTGCTTCCTCACTCTCTAATGCTAAGTTTGAAGGTGTCAAAACCTGCACCTCTGCAAAGCAAATGTGGGATAAATTGAAGATGGTATATGGAGGAGATGCTAATGTACTAAGAGCTAAGGAAAAAATACTAAGAGGGAGGTTTGATGACCTAAGGATGAAAGAAGGAGAAAATATCACTCAGTATAGTTGCAGAATCAAATAGGTATTCAATGCCATCTGAGGAGTTGGAGGTGTACTTGAAGAAAAGACAGTGGTAAGTAAAATCCTAAGAACCTTATTGCATGTATATGCTAATAGAGTATTTTTTGTACAAGAAATGAGAGCAGTTGCAAACAATACTGTTACTCTAGATATTCTGATTGGTAGACTCATTTCATTTGAGATGAATAAATTTGATAATACTGTCTTACCATCTATAGAGTCTGCATTCAAATCTTCTTTGAAAGTAAGTAAGTCAAGTCATAAACACACTATGAGGAATGATAGTGAAAGTGATAGTGATGACCAAGGACTTGATGAGGTTGAAGCACTAATGGAAAGAAGATTGCAGAGAGGAAAAGGTAGATACAAAGGTAAATTACCACTTGTATATTTTAATTGTAAAGAGGTTGGACACTTTGCTGCAAGATGTTCTAATAGAAGAAAAGATGACAGATCATATGAAAAGAAGTTTGTCTGAGGTGATAAAAAAGATTACCAGAGAAACTAACAATTTGACAGAAGATATACCTGGGACTACAAGGACAAAGGGAAGAAAGCTTTTTACCTAGCTGAGAATAGAGCTGAAGACACTAACACCGAATCTGATGAAGACGTTGAGATGATATTTGTAGCCATGAAGGATGATTCAGGTGAAGAGGAAAGTTATGTTGATACTGCACTCATATCTAAGGTTAGTAAGAATGATGTCTAGATTATAGATAGTGGCTACACTCACCACATGACCGGTGATAAACAAAAGTTTGAAACTTTTGAGTATTATAATGGTGGGTCAGTAAGAATGGGTAATGACACACCTTGTCCAGTTGAAGGTAAAGGAAACATAATGTTGAATAACCTGATCAAATGTGAAAATGCATACTGGGTAAAAGGACTTAATTATAATCTATTGAGTGTTTCATAGCTGAATAACATAGGTCACCAAGTAGCATTTGAGAATAAGAAGGCAAATATCTTCAATGAATCAGGAAGGTTGATCAGAACTGGTGAACAAACAAAAGGTAACCTTTTCTATCTTGATGATATAAACACCACTTGTTTAATGGCTAGAAATGATGACATATGGTTGTGGCATAAGATATTATGTCATGTGAATTTTGACAACATGATTAAGATAAGCAATAACAGGAAAGTAAGAGGCTTATTGAGCATGTCAAAGCCTGAACATATCATGTGTAATAATTGTTTAAAAGGTAAGATGACAAAGTATAGTTTCAAGAGAAAAGCCCATACATCTAATGCAATTCTAGAATTAGTCCATACTGATCTATGTGGACCCATGAGAACAAAGAGTTACTATGGAGATAGATATTCCATTCTCTTTGTAGATGATTATTCTAAAATGATGATAGTTATGTTCTTAAAAGAAAAATTAGAAGCATTCAAGATGTTTAAATGGTATAAAGCTATGGTAGAAAAAGAAAGTGTTGGCAAGTTGACACTCAGGGTGTATATGACTTATTTTGTGTTGTCATTATGGCAACAAAGTCATATGAATTTTTGATAGTAAACTTTGAAGAGAAAAATTGGTTGAGTATAGAAAACATAACAGTACAGAGTTATTCAATTGATCAGAGCACCAACGCACGTGCGTACGATCAACTCAGACTATGCACATTCATACTTAAGCTCTATGATATGTTTTTGTGTTTACCCTATACACACATGGTACGAAATGAAAGTATGGAGAAGTTACAGGAAGATTAAGTGCCACTAATAGTTCAGGAAACAAAGTATGGAGCCGACCTCAGATTTTGGACTAGTGTATAATATTTTATTTTGTAAAGGCTATGCGCCTATTGTACTATGTTTGTAATTATGTTTTAAACACTCATGTAAACATGCTTAAGCCAATTTGTTTGGAAGTGATGTGTATGTTGTTTTTGGGCCGACTAAGGTCTTATTTTTGGTCCCGTCTATTGAGTATGTATATATACTCAATATGTATTTTGTATTTGAGTGTGTTGAATTATATAGAGAAGATATATAGAATAACAGTATGAACAAGTCAGTATGAGATAGAGCTCTTTAAGAGATTAAGAGCATCAGCACATAAATGGAACTGATTAGACTACAGTGTCATTACAACAGTTCATCTTTTGATATAGTGTATATCAGATATCAGAAGGTTGTAGCCTTCATCTTATTGAGCAATGAGCTCTAGCAGTGAGCCAACCACCTTTAACAGGGTTTTTGTAAAGACTCCTAATAGGGTCATTGTAATTGCATTGTAAAGACTGCTCCTAATAGGGTAGAGTAACTTTAACGTGTTCATTATACTAGTACAATCATTTGTGGGTACTAATTCCAACCGAGGTTTTCCTCTGATCAAGGTTTCCCCGTAATCATATCTTGTGTTATGATTTATTGTGTTATGCTTCAATTTTTATTTATTTGAGTTAAGTTTCAAATTTTTGAAATAAAGATAAATTAAAGAAACATTGATTCACCCCCCCCCCCCCTCTCAGNAAATTAAAGAAACATTGATTCCCCCCCCCCCCCCCTCTCAGTGTTTCTAACAATTGGTATCAAAGCTCTGGTCCTTTGAAAGAAAGTTTAACCACTTGAGGAGATCATGGATTCAACAGCAGAGAAACACTTGAAAAAGAATCTTGAAGCAACCCTTGATGATCTTGATAGGTCTAAAAAATAAAATGAAGAACTTAAACTAAAATTTGATGGCCCTCAAATGCTTATCAAAAAATTAAGGAAAGATCTGAAAGATTGCTCTACAAATGATTTGGGAAAAATGGTCAAAAAGTTGAATGAAGAGAACATGTCTTTGAAAGATAAGATTGAAGATCTGAATGAACAACTTACATATAGCCTAACAACTATTGAAGAAAAGAACAAAGAAAGCAAATAATTAGATGATGAACTTATGCAAGAAAATATGAAGATCTTAGAGTTGGAAAACATCAAGAAAAAGATTGAATCTGAATAAATAGAAACAAAAGAAAAAATTGAGAAATTACACACAAGTTATAATCTAATTCAATCTCAACTTTATGCACAGAAGCTAAAAGGTGATACTATTGGTGTTGGATACATTGTAGCTCTAATTGAAATCAATTCAATGCAAGAAAGAAAGAAAGCACAAGAGATATCTACATAAGCAAAGAAAACTGAGAATCTTGCAGAGGTTAAAACAGATACACCTAAAGATGAACTCAAGTAAGTTAATTGAACTTGTTATTCTTGTAACAAGCCTAGACACTTGGAAATAGATTTTAAAGAGGTAAGACCTTTCAATGGCTATTGTTACTCCTGTAATAAATTTTGTCACAAGGCTATTCATTGCAGAACAAGTCAAAGAAATCAAACACAACAGAACCAAAGAAATCTGAATCAATACAATCAAAGAAATCAACCTCGGAGAAACTATCAGAACATTACATGTCAGATATGTAATTATAATGGACACACAACCAAGAAGTGCAGCATGATAAACAATATCAACAGACCTCCAATCATTTGTCACTCATGCAACAAAGCAGAACATATCTCAAGGTTTTGCAGGTCAAGAACTCAAAAACAAGAAAAGCCTAAAGAATCATTATTTGAAGAATCTAGTGAAGTCAAGTTTGTAAAGGAAACATAAGATTTAGGTAAAATATGGGTTGAAGTAAAGAAATATAATGATGAGAAAAAAAGTAGTAGATGCATCCACAATGGACGCACCTTCTACTTCTGGTTAGATAACCCTCATGGTCTTAGGAGGAGCTATTCTAGCTCTGAACCCCTGCATGGCTAGAATACTCACCTCTGAGTGTGCACCTATGGATTCATGTATATGATGATGAAATGAGGAAGTGTGCATAGATTCATAGCTTGTACTTCTAAATAACAAAGATTGAAATTCACAGCAAAACCATGTTACGGTAACAAGCATTAAATGCAGTAACTTTTATATAAGCTAGTAAATAGATCTCTCATCTTTACTTTTGCATTTGAGATTGAGCATTCAGAGAGCACAGGAGATTTCAGAATCAAAGCATCAACATGTAACTATTGATTGGTTAGCAAGCTGAATCAAAGTTGAAACGGAACCCTAGTGGACGCGTCATTTCAAAATCTTTGTAAATCCTACTTAAGCAAGTATCAAGTAAGTAATGGCTACTCCTACAGTGGTTGACATCTCTGAGAAGAAGAGATATGTGTTTAAGAAGAATCCATTCAAGTCTATACTAGATGATGTAGAAGGGGCATCCTCCAAGACTCCGCTTGGAGTCATACATGTAGAAGACATTCACGCATACGTCTATTGTAAGAAGGAAATTGTTGGGTATAACAACATAGCAACTCTTATGGCATCAGTGATGAAACTAGATTATTCATTCAAGGATGAATACATGCATCTCACTGATAACCCTATCTTTGAGTATTCAAATGCGCATGAATTCTATGAACCAGAATGGGTTAAAATCCTACTTAGTAGAATACATGATGATTTGTATTGGATTGGTGAAGTTCTTGTCCACATTACTGTTGATCTTATTCATGAGATGACCAGACTCCCTTAGGTTGGACCAGTTCTTCCCACTGGTAAAGATGTAAAGAAACAGGTTGAACAAGCATGCTTATCTAGAAGTGATAGGCGTGAGATGACTGTTGATCCCATTGTGGAAGAAAACATCAAACTCCTCACAATGATATTTGGTCACAAGTTTCAGCATACAAGCAGGCTAAATAGTGTGTCCGCAGCTACTGTTCTGGCAGCAATAAGGATGGTAAAAGATAACACTCAGTATAATCTCTATGAGATATTGCATGCACAACTGATTGATAACATTAGAGCTATCAAGCATGAAAAGAGAAAAATATTTAGATTTGGCTCTTTGATTATCTACCTATACTTCCAGATTGTTGGTAAAGTCTCTAATATTTACCTAGATAGGAGTAAACCTACTATGTCCCAAATTTCACTAAAGGCTACATCAGAAAGTAGTGTAAAGGATTCTATGGACATGGAGATCAAAACATTCAAGATCAAGATGCATAAGAGGTTTAGAATATTAGAAAAGATAGTTGAAAAGTACAAAGACACCATATGTTTCATGGTGGAAACTAACTGCACATGCATGGAAGCAGTTGAGCCAAGAATCAAATGGATTCACCCACTTGGTTATGAATTTGAAGAACATGTGTTGGAAGGATATGCACAAGTTCTCTTGTCTGTGCCCAAAGATCTAAATGAGCCAAGATGGGGCACATACAGAGAGAAGACAAATCAATTTGATTATGTATTATACAATGCAGATAACAAAAGGAAGGCATCAAGGATTACATATAACATCCTAAAGGTTCATGGGGTCACACAAGAAGACCTAGACAAAGCTAGGGAAGCTAAAATTGCAAGAGAGCTTAAACAAACTCCTGCAAAAGTGAAAATAGAAAAATCTGATGATATCCCCAAGAAGAAGAAGTAGAAATCTAATGAAGGTACATTTGCGCCATCAAATACTATTGACTTGGAATCCTCTCCACCATCAGTACCAAGCAGGTTGACCAGAAGAAGGAAGCAAGTTCCCACAGGTCACACATCCTCAAGGACAATAAGGAGCAAAGTAAAGAACACTCAAGCCCCTCCTGAGGTAGGATTCAAACCTAGTCTGACAGTCTTAAGGAACATAATTTTTAATGAAGGAAGACTAGACTCTATTAAAAATGTCTATGACAAATACTAAGAGATAGATAAATCAGAAATTCATTCTATGATTATCTCTCACATGATCAAGTTTAAAAGGTCAGGTTTTAGAACTCAAGACTGTTATACCAGACAAAGTATGGAACATACTAGACCTATTGAAGATGCAAGCAATTGAAGAGGACATGAGGATTAGAGAAGAAAAATTAGACAACCTTCTCCCTATTTGCTCACATGATGAGAAAGCAATACTGTTAGATTTGGTAAAACCTCATCTCAGAACCAAAACAAGAACTCTTCATATTATGAACAAAGAATATGAACTGGTTGGTGAAGAAACTCAGAAAGCATTTGAGAAAGTATTTTTGGATAGACACATGTATCCAACATTAGTGCCTACAACTAAAGTAACTCTAGTCCTTCCCAAATAGGATAAAGAACCAGTGATTCCAAATGCGCCTATGACAAGTCCATAGGATTCAACACCCATAGTTTCATCACCTTCTTATATAGCTAAAGATTTAGAAGAAACCATTGTGATCAATTATGTTAAGATATCCATGACAACTTCAGATAATGACATGAACAATTTTGAAAAAGAATTTGTCAGCACTGAAGAGATAGATAAGGTATGCACTGATAATATTTCTTTACAGCAAGATGAAGCTCCTCTTAAAGATTCAACAGATTTGAATAATGAGGAAGACAAACAATCTAATGAACCACCCATTATGGATATCCCAGTGAAAAGTGAATGTATGGATACTAGTCAAAATGTTATATTCACTCCATCTATTCAACCATCAATGTCATTGTTGTCAAGTTTAACCCTTGACTCAGCAAGCCTAGATGCATGGGTAGAAGAAGACTTGATCAAGATCAGTGTCTTAGACATGGAGAAAGCCAAAGATAAACAAGTTATGATAAACCCTCTCTTTCTAGAGTCAGTGAACATTTTGAATGACTTAGTGCCAACAGATAAGAAAGTGGCTAAAATTTAGTCAGTTGATGATGTCGACAAAATCTTAACAAGCTTCAAAGCACACTTCACAAATTTAGTAGACTTAGATACTAGAACTGTAGAAGAAAAGTACAAAAAGGAAAGATTGGATGAATTGGCAAAGAAATTCTCTTTAGATCTCAATTCATTGAAGATTGGTCAGACAATTCCGAAAGAGTTAGCATCAAAAGGCAGGAAGTAATAGCAAACTACATGGACAGAGGCAAACTCACTTCTGAGCACATCAAGAAGATTGAGGAGGAAAATATCTTGGTTGATAACATAAGGCAATCAGTTGAAACATCATCCCAAGACATCAATATCTACAACAATATATATCAAGGATAGATAGAAAAGATTGAAAAAGCTAAGATGGAGATTAGCAAGATAAGGATCAGGCAGACCCAACTAAGAAATGCGCTTGCACCATCTTTAGTTGTTTTGAATGAGAACATCAAACAGATAGATGCAACCATTGCCACATATGATCAAGGACCCTGCATGGATTTGACAAAGATGGAGAAGCTTACATATGCCTTATGCACCCATCTTCAGACAGTTGATGCACTGAAAGCATTTTGGCAGCAAGAGATCAAGACTCCTCAAATTGCTTATCCATATGCGTACTTAGAGTAAGTACCTAGAGACTTTCATATTTTGACACCTTTGTCATTAATGTCAAAGGGGGAGTAATGTATGTATATAAGGAGTATGTTATATAGCCAAAGTTATGATATAAATTTTTTTGGTGTTAAGTCAAAGTTTAAGTTACTTGGAAACATTCCTTTGTTGCCATTAATAAAAAAAGGGGGAGATTGTTGGCAAATTGACACTCAGGGTGTATATGACTTATTTTGTGTTGTCATTATGGCAACAAAGTCATATGAAGTTTTGACAGTAAACTTTGAAGAGAAAAATTGGCTAAGTACATAAAATAGAACAGTGCAAAGTTATTCAGTTGATCATAGCACCAGCACATGTGCGTACAATCAACTCAGACTATGCGCGTTCATACTTAAGCTCTATGATATGTTTTTGTGTTTACCCTATACACGCATGGTACGAAATGACAATACAGAGAAGTTATAGGAAGATTAAGTGCCACTAATAGTTCAGGAAACAGAGTATGGAGCCGACCTCAGATTTTGGACTAGCGTATAATATTTTGTTTTGTAAAGGCTATGCGCCTATTGTACTATGTTTGTAATTATGTCTTAAACACTCATGTAAACATGCCTAAGCCAATTTGTTTGGAAGCGTTGTGTATGTTGTTTTTGTGCTGATTAAGGTCTTTTTTTTGGTCACATCTATTGAGTATGTATATATACTTAATATGTATTTTATATTTGAGTTTGTTGAGTTATACAGAGAAGATATACAGAAGAACGGTATGAACATGTCAGTATGAGATAGAGATCTTTAAGAGATTAAGAGAATCAATGCATAAACAGAACTGATAAGACTACAGTGTCATTACAGTAGTTCATCTTTTGATATAGTGTATATCAGATATCAGAAGGTTGTAGCCTTCATCTTATTGAGCAGTGAGCCAACCACCTTTAACAGGGTTTTTGTAAAGACTCCTAACAGGGTCATTGTACTTGCATTGTAAAGACTGCTCCTAATAGGGCAAAGGAAATTTAACATGTTCATTATACTAGTACAATCATTTGTGGGTACTAATTCCCACTGGGGTTTTCCTCTGATCAAGGTTTCCCCGTAATCATATCTTGTGTTATGAGTTATTGTGTTATACTTCAATTTTTATTATTTGAGTTAAGTTTTAAATTGTTGAAATAAAGATAAAGTAAAGAAACACTGCTTCACCCCCCTTCTCAGTGTTTCTAATAGAAAGTGGTAAGGAATTAAAATACTTAAGATCAGATATATAGGAGGGAATTTATTTCAGATGAATTCACTAACTTTAGCAATGAGCATGGAATTAAAAGATAGGCTTCTGCACCAAGAATACCATAGAAAAAATGGGATTGCTGAAAGAAGAAACAGATCCATTTTTTATTGTGCAAGAACACTGATGATTGAGAAAAGCATCACTCACAAATTATGGAGGGAAGCTGTCAGTATTGTTGTCTACACATTGAATAGAGTGCAATTGAAGAAAGGCACCCTATGAGCTATGCTATGGTTACACACCCAATGTAAGTTACTTCAAAAATTTTGGTATTTAATGCTATATTTTGAAAGATGATAGAAATGGAAAACTTTATTCCAAAAGTGAAGAAGGAATCTTTCTAGGCTATTCCACCAACAGCAAGGCTTATAAATGTCTTAACAAGACCTCTAACAAGATAATTAAAAGTGCAAATGTCAGAATAGATGAATATGCAGAGAAAAATGATGAGGAAAGAAGAAAGGAACTAGAAGACTACAACAGGTTTGTTTACATTGAAGAACCTGACACTCTACCTAAGCAACAATGTATCACTCCTGAGAAATAGAACATTACACCCGAGCATCAGGCTGCAAATATTGAAAAATCAGGAAAATGATGTCCCGAGCGATGGAGATCAGAATGAAGGTTAAGATGGTGATCAAAATGATGAACAAAGAGCTGAACCGAAACTTTCCAAGTATGTTAGAAGACACCATCCAAAAAACCATATCATAGGAGACAAGAAGGATAGAATGAGAACAAGAAGTAAGTCACTAAACACTAGATGTTTAATTTATGATTTTGAGCCTAAATATGTTAATACTACACTTGAAAATGAAGAATGGATCAGTGCTATGAATGAAGAAATAGAACAAATTGAGAAGAGAAAAATGTGGACACTACTACCGAGACCAGATGACAAGAATGACATAGGTACCAAATGGATATTTAGAAACAAGTTGAATGAGAATGGAGAAGTCACAAGAAACAAAGCAAGGTTAGTATGCAAGGGATATGGACAAGAAGAAGGTATTAATTATGGAGAAACCTTTGCACCCATGGCAAGAATAGAAGGAGTAAGAATTTTACTTGCTTATGCTGCATTCAAAGGATTCAAGGTATACCAGATGGATGTCAAATATGCATTCCTAAATGGAATACTAGAAGAAGAGGTATACAGTGAACAACCAGAAGGGTTTGTTGATCCAGACAAGAGAAACATGGTATGTAGACTACATAAAGCCTTGTATGGATTGAAACAAGCACCTAGAGCCTAGTATGAAAGACTTCGCTCCTATCTCATAAGCATTGGATTTTTAAGAACAAGTGAAAATAACAATTTGTATTTAAAAGAAGATTTTGATGATAATATTCTGATTGTTGAAATATTTGTGGACGATATCATATTTGGGGGTAATGATATGTTATGTAAATCATTTGATAATAAAATGAGCAAAGATTTTGAAATGTCCATTTTTGCGAAGATCAAATTCTTTCTTGGTCTACAAATTCTTCAACAAGATGCAGACATATATATCACTCAATCCAAATACATCAAGGAAGTGCTAAAGATATTCAAGATGGAAGATTCCAAGCCAATTGGAACACCTATGGAAACCAGATGTAAGCTGACAAAGGAAGACAAGTCAAATGAGGTAAATCGAACCCTATATAGATCAATGATTGGAAAAATAATGTATGTTGTTCATACCCGACCATATATAGCACATGCAGTTGGAATAGTTGCAAGATTCTCTGCTAGTCCCAAAGAATCACATATGACTATTTTCAAGAGAATTCCAAGATATCTAAAGAATACAGAGGACTATGGCTTATGGTATAACAAAAAGGGAAAATTTAAGCTTCAAGTCTATATGGATGCTGATTGGGTTGGAAACCTAGATGACATGAAGAGCACAACTAGAGGAGCATTCTTCATGGGTGATAAACTTGTCAGGTGGATTATTAAGAAGCAAGGATGCATCTCACAATCTACTACATAAGTAGAATATGTGGCTGTTGTTGCAAACTGCTCAAATATTGCATGGATCAAACAATTACTGGAAGGTATGAATATGAAAATTCTTGAATTAGTGATTATCTATTGTGATAATACCAGTGCAATCAACATATCAAAGAATCCAGTCATGCATGCTAAGACTAAGCATATTGCTATCAAGTATCATTACTTGAGAGAACAAGTGCAAGCAAAATAAGTGATACTGGAATATGTTTAATCAAAGGAACAATTAGCAAACATATTCACCAAGCCATTGCCTAAAGATACATTTGAGTACCTTAGACAAAGACTAGGGATCTGACCCTTGTCTATTGGTCAGTAAGCTGACTAGGAGACTGCATTAGCCTACACATAATCATAAGATCATTCATGTTGATGCAAGTAAAGAAATGGACTACAACGATACATCTGTACACAACAAGGTACTAATCTGCACTGAAAACTAGAAGTATTTATTGGCTAATACAGAGCTATGTTGCTGATGGAAAGGAAATTCAAGGAATATTTTAAATAAAGATATATGACTTTGGTGTTGTTGTCAAAGGGAGAGAGAATATCCAAAGGGAGAGATGAACCTAATGGGAGCGAATATATAGATAGAAGAAATGCAACCTATAAGGGAGAGAATATCTAGATGGGAGAGAGCTTACATATGAAATATCCATCATGAGGGAGAGAATACATATAAAGGGAGAGATTGTTGTCAAAGGGAAAAGAGATGATCAAGGAGAGGAACAATCAAAGGGATAGCACATATCAGAATCAGAAGCTGATACATTTATCTAATAAAGGGATTGAAGATTGAAGAAAATACTCTGCAAGAAACAAATCTAAGCTATATGAGCCTATCGAGAGCCAGGCATTTGTACTGATTATAGAACAATAAGTTTGGTAGATTGATGAAATACAAATGGTATATTTCATATTGTGTTAGTAATAATATAGTATGATAATGTAGTGTGTTGCCATCAATGCCAAAGAGAGAGATTGAAGAACCATAACTGATTGAATGTTTGAAGATGTTAAGTTGATAATCACCAAAATGTAGAAAGATAATGCAAGACATTAAATTAGTTAATGGATTATATTGTCATTGATGTCAACTTGATATAATATTATTGGTTATATACATAAGTGTCAAAGACTTTAAAGAACCATAAAGATAAAGGTTATGGTTTCAGTAATGCATAAAAGTTCAGTATTCACAAATTGACAACAAACACCGACGAACAGTGCACACCGATGGATAGAGAACCCCAAGAGGAAAGTTACAGTGATGCCTAAGCAAGAAACCCAAGAAGCATTACCGACGAGTAGAACCACAAGCATTACCGATGGGCAGAACTTTACAGTGTTACCCGACGGACAAACAACCCCGATAGAGATGCCCGAGGAGAACTGAAGTGTCAACCGAGCTAACAAGGAGTTAAACACTGAAAAGAACTGAAGTTCAAAAATGAAAAAATACCTAGCTAGAAAGAGCTAAAGATGGAGTTAACTGGTTATTAATATTGTTTTTGTCGATAATTTAAATCCAGAGATAAGTGAGAGTTTTAAAGTTGTTTTATTATAGTTGTCAAGAAGATATCTACGAGATAAAACTGAAGTAAAGCTTTAAAGCAAGATTGGCTAGAGTTGCGGATCATTCCAAGAACAAGAAAGTCAAGAACTTAGAAATGGTTAAATCATGTCTGTAAAGAGACAAGTTGATTCATTATGAATTAGGGGAGTGAATAGAGAAAAGGATGTTGAAGAGAAACTAATGAAGAAAGAAGTCTTGAATCATACCTGATCAATCAAGCTAAAGAACAGAGAAAATTCTGTGGACACCGACCAACAAAGAAGCAAAACATCACCGAGTAGAAAGAAGTGGATCAAAGGTATTGAAAGGAGACATTGATCAAAAAGGTATTATGAGCTTACAATAGATCTGAAAATCTGCAAAGTATAGTTGTATATATGAACAGATTATTTACTGTTTCAATTTAACCATTGGATCATAAAGTCTCTTAACCGAGCAGGACTTAACAATCATTTATATATTAAGATACATCCTAAGGGGTATCAAAAAAATATGGTCATGAAGATAGCATAGAGATGCCAGATATCAAGTGAAAAACTACACTAGGTTTGGTCATGAAGATAGCATAAAGATGCCAGATATCAAGTGACAAACTATTCTATTTAAATCCTCTAACAAGGTCACACCTAACAGTGTGTTTGTAACCTTTAACAGGGTTGGCTCTTCACCGAGCTCACTTCAGAAGAGTGAAAATTTTGGGTTACCGGTCCCAAGTGGTTTTTCCCTTAATAGGGTTTCCACATTTAAAATCCATGTGTCAATGTGTTTATGAGTCATTACTTTAGTGTTTTGCATTACACATAACTAAATTTGGATTGATCGGTATACACTAAGTAATTTACTGTATTTCGGTAAATAAAAGATTGCTAATCGGTAAACATTAAGAATAAGGTTTAACAGTGAATTCTGAGTAGTAGTTATTTATTGAGATTATTTCAAGGCATTCATCTTGTAGGAATAAAGATAACTAGAGGCTTATAATTGTGGCAATAAGTTTTTGGGTTGATTTATTGGAATATTTTTGAGGCCACTGATTCACCCCCCCTCTCAGTTATTCTAACAAAATCCTCTTGTGCATTTAAAGAATATAGATGGCATTATTTAAAATGACAAAAGGACATTAGATGGAATGGTAAAGAGTTGTGGGTCCTCCTCACAAACTGTCACTAAATTGGATAAGGAATTATCCAGGCTGTTGGACAAAATCAGTGTGCTTAAGACCAAGAAAAGAAGAGTATTGGGAATATTTGGTGTATTGAGGAGTCTAATCACTCTGAAACTATCAATTCTAGAGAAACAACTTTTAAATATGGAGAAAGTGAAGAAATCTCTTGCTGAAGACATGCCTATAAAACTGAAGGCCACTAAGATATCTTCTTTTGCTATGAATGGTTTTATTCATGTTTGTAAGATCTTGGTGAAGACATGAAAAATGGAGGCAAATATATTGGAAACCTCTTTCCAAGATGTACTTCACAGGGTATGAGTTTTTGATGTGTAGTTCTAAAATTTTGATGTATATATAGATACAATTTTGAGTATACCTTTGCCATTGATGTCAAAGGGGGAGTAACAAGTATGAAAAATCCACGTAGTCAGTAGTTTGGTATTGAGCACTTAGTCATTTTTCACTAAGTATTGCTATAAATTCCAAGGGGGGAGATTGTTGGCAAGTGACCTAATCTACAAAGCTTAGAGGTTGTCATTTATGGAAACACTACTCATTGGCATGTTCCCTTGAAGTACAATCCAATTTTGGATATTTAGTTTTGTAAAATGACTAAGTACAGGATACAGTTAACAAGGAACAGTTACACAATTTTGATTAGCGAGCACAGGATGCATTGGAATAAGTCATGAGAGCTTAGAGGAGTGTACTATGGGATGTAATAGGCCTTTAGTTAAGGTCGCTTGAATTTTGGAGTTGGCTGGACAGAGTTACAACCTGTTGAAGTGATGTGAAGACAATACAACAGTGATACATGGCAGATGAATGGTCACGATGATTAAGGGAGTATTTTTTGGAATCCAAAAGTTCTACTTTGGATTTGGGTTGGGTCCTACCCTATTTTTGTTGATGTATGATCGTCGATTATGTATTTATTATTTGATTAAGAGTTGGACACATTTTGTGATGTTCTTGTGAGACAACTGGAATAATATTTTGAGATCGAGTATATAAGTAAAGTTGTTTTATGATGTGAAGAGGTTTTTTGAATGTGTAGATGCATTGTGATGTCAGAATCATAAATTAGATGATGCAAGCTATAACTGAGACTACTTGAGCATAGCAGATGCTTGTATAGTTCATATTGAAAAATCATTGTGTATAGTAAGAAAATGGAAGCATTTCCATTGTAGATTGGTTTAACCTTCCAAGTAAGTGGTTTTGGGTCATGTCAAGCGCCTTAAATGGGTCTCTGACTTGGATCTAGATTTTTCCCCTATTCTTCCCAATTTCCCACTTTTTTAGCTTGTTTCTGACACCTTAAACTGGAAACTGAGAATTTTGGCCTTAGGGTCAAAATTGACCTTTTTGGGTCAAGGTTGACCTCACCCTTGACCTAGGTCAAGGTTGACCTCACTCTTGAACTAGGTCAAGGTTGAACTTGACCTTGGCCTAGGTCACAATTGACCTTTTTCTGACTTTTTGTCCAGATTCCAGATTTCCAGGATTTCTGGATCTCGGGCTTCGAAAAATTTTAATTCCCATTTTCGGGTCGGCTGTTTCAGTCTTTGAAGTAACGATTCTTAAATTATATTTAATATAAGTTCACTTCTAGGGGTATAGGTCTAATGGGAATTTAATTATCCTATTTAGGCCTCTCCAGAAGATTGTGCCCTAGATTTATATATAAGGAAGCCTTCTCCTCTCATTTTCTCTAACCATCATCAAGCATAATCACAATTGCTCAAGACTTGATAACCATCAACTAAATGAAATATAAGAAGAAAGATTTGAAGAAAGCATCTACTCTCAAGAATTCAATCATTCAAGCATCCAATTCATCAAGGAGATCCATTGGTAGCCATTGAAGGATTCAAAGCTCTACGGAGCTCTCTTGTTGAAGATTTCTCCCTCCACATTCCTCCAAGCTTCTTCCTATTCCAAGATCCATTAAAGATTGATGTTGAAGATCTACGTGAAATTGATTTGAGGCATCCTATATTCTACAATCTACATTCTACATCCATTTGGTGCATACATACTTGTGGATCCAAGGATTCAAATCCACCACAAGGGTTTCTATACAAGCAAGGTGAATTTGTTTATTTACTTTGTTTACTCATGCAATTTCAATTTGATTATAAGGTTAATTCCAAAACCAGGGTTTGACCAAGGAAAACCCCTCCCCCAAACAAAAAACAATTTTTCTTGTAGGTATAGATTTAGAACAACAGATCAGAGTGCAGATTTGGATACCCTTTTCGACAAACTTTTGGGATCCAAAAACAAATTTTAGTCTGAGACTTTTTAGGTCGATTCTTCCCTAGGTCACAATCGGAAATTTTGGGTCAAGTTTGATATTGACTTGAGGGTACAAAGCAGAACTGTGTCATAACGGAAAATGATTTCTAGGTTTTGTAGATCTCGCACTTTTAATTCAGGATCGTGAAAATCAACAGTTTCTAAGATCGTTTGACAGGGTTTTCAGTAGGTTCTTTTTTAGAGGTAAGTATTTTATTCCATTTTCCTTTGCAATCATTTCCATATTTACACCCTTTCTCAATTACAATTAAATGTAAGATGATTAATGAAGGCATAGGGTATCTTTTATGTGCAAATCTCTATTGTTCAAAACCCTATCTAGAGACCCCTCTATTTTCTTCTTTACACATTGTAACATATAGAGTTGCTTTTTAGAAGTGCTTCCTTTGCTATGATGTTGTACTCAAACTGTTTCTTATCATCTAGTGTAGCCTTAGATAGATCTGCAAGAGGAGTGTATGAGTTCTTTGTGATGGTCCAATATTCTTCTCCAATGCATCTTAAATGAGTGATCATCTATCCTTTCCATATAGGGTAGTTTATTCCTTCAAACCTATAACTGTCCTTGTAAGTTGCCATATCTTATTTGCCTCAAGCAGTTAGGCATCCTTCAAGGGACCAAAGCTCTGATACCAATTATTGATAATATGGCAATGAACAACTAAGAGGGGGGGTGTGAATTAGTTGTTCCAAAACTTTAATCTTTAACCCCTTAGTCCTTAAAACCCTTCAAACATGAATGCCCTAAATTTTGACCTGATTACTTGAAAACAAAATATACATGCATACACAAATCAAAATCACATTCACACACTTGACACAAGATTTTTATCGTGGAAACCCTGCTAGGGGAAAAACCGCGGTGGGGTTGTTTACCCACAATAGAAAAATACCTTGTTAGAAGTATAAGCTTATTACAATGTATGGGGAATGCACATGCATTCAGACTCACTACCTAGAGATCACTTCTCAAATGAAAAGCCTTGAGATACAACCATGAGGAAGGCTCACTGCCTTACAGTCTGATCACTACAATGATCTATAGAAATTTTGTGAACTGTGTAAGTGGCATCAACCTTATGTATGATACAACTCCAATGTAGCATAATGCAGATCTCTATTCAACTCCTTGTTGAAACACTTCTGATCACCACTAAATTTGGCTCTCCCTTTTCTAGCCACCTCTAGCATTCACATCCATGATCTACACCTTAAATTTTCCCTAATTCATCATTTTATACCAAGAACTAGGTTGACAAAACCTAATTCATCATCTCTTCAATCAACATGCCAAATTTCTTGATTCAAATCCATCTCTGACTGCCAAATCATAGCCATGGCCTACAACCACCACCTCGAGATCATAAATATTCTAGATTTCATGATTTAGCACTTGCGCAACATGATTTACCAACTAAGTCAGCCAAGAATATGAATAATAATAAAAATATTATTATTGACTGAAAACTCCACCAATCTGATCCTTTTGATCCATGTGTACAGCCAACTCATCAAGCACATACTTCAAGAACATCCTTTAACATCATTATAAACACTCAAACATTCAAATACACCACAACCATTAAAGTTTCCAGCTCTTTTCCACTGAACTTGAAGAACACTGTCATCAAGTCTCTGAGACAATAAGATTATGCCTTGTGGACCTCTGAAGTACAAACCCTTTGAGTTGAAGGCACCTGAGTATGTATCCAACATACTCCTAGTTTTGCTCCATGAAATTCTAACTCTATTGTGCACACCGAACCTCTTTCTATCTTCCTTTCGTCACAATTTTTCCACCATGTTTGCCAGTCACCTTCTGCAACCTGGATACATGTTCAAATCATCATGAATCCTTCAAAAACTTTGGGTGAAATTAATAAACACCTTCATCATCCTTCCTCTACATGCATGACTTCATCTTAGCAATATCCTCTTCTCACCAGACCTTTTAACATTCTTCTCCACTAGCTAATCTACAACATTTAAGTTAGCAACAAGCAAATAAATCTTCAGATCACTTCCTCTGATCAATCTTTCTACTATGTTGACATAAATGCCAACACAACCATTATCCAACTTTGCCAATATGCCAACACTGACATTGCGAACATCCACTCCAACTAATATTTATCATAAGTCACATGCAGATTGACAGTTACATGTAACATGTCAATATTAACTATAACTCAAATTTGTCTCCATGTAAAGCATTTCTTTTCCAGATTCTAGATTTGTTTTGTATCTATCATTTAGAGGTGGGAAGCATAAAGTTCATGATCCATTGTTGACATCATGACTCCAGTTAAGGATTGAATTTTCTATTAATATTATCCTTTCCCTTTCTAATTATTTTTTGAAATTGTATTGCAAATACAAATCTTAATTCAAACAACTTCTATACTTATCGACAACTCGAGGTGCTTATTCATTTTTAGCTATATTTTTATTTCCTAGATTTAAAAGATATACACCTTTGATTATAATGTATCATAAAATCAATAATATCAGTTCTTGGATGATTGTAAACTTACAGAAAAAATAACATTCAACTAAGCATGATTGCTACTGCCCAATCCAATTTTCTACACCAAAAATTTGCACTTTTCTCAATGTTTAATGGTTGAGTATTTTGTCAAACGCTTCAAGTGCATCTTCTTGTGAAGTTCCTAATTTTTAAGTTTTCATGATGCTTCGTTTAATAGATTTATAATACAATGATTCGAGCGAATAAACATTGATAACTAAATTTGGCATTTATAAACAAAATTAGAAACAATTGCATTAACTGAAATAGCTAATAACAATGACATTTTGGGGTGCTCTCTATGTTCAATCCAATTAAATCAATTTTATTTTGGCTTTAATTATTACTATTGCTATCTTATCTATTCGTACATATATATTCTCTACGCCTAATTCAATTAAAGCAATTTTCTTTTGTTTCATGTTATGGTTATCTTGTTTGCTCCTATGTCTAATAGTTCATTTCTATATTTACTTATTTATTTTTCCAGGACTAGGATGATGATCACATTGCTCAAGCAAAGAAACCACAAGCAAGAAGATGCTCCAACATTGGCAAAAGAAGTAGAGTTGCAGCTGTGCATAGTCATTTAGAGAGGGTATATTGTTTTTGTTGGGTTAAACTTTTTCAGTTATTTTTGTGAAGTTGCTAATTGTATTTTCAAATTGAATAGGAATTTTACCTTAAGTTGGCAAAACTCCTTGTAAAGATACAAATTATTCCATGAAAACGTAATCATAAATATAAGAAAGCTTATATCAAAAAACTATTTACGACACTCATACCTAACAATTCTATATACTAGAATTTGTAATTTTATGGGTCGATTTTGCTAACAAACCGTTTGAGTGCCCATACCATATTATGGCCATGTAAAGACAGTGCAATTCTATATTTTAAGCTTTATTTATGTGAGATTTTTTCTTTTGAACCATGCAGAGGCTTGGAGATAGGATTGATGAAAAAATGAACGCTTTGCATATAATACCTATCTCCAACAAGGTACCATAATACCGACATCTCAAGTAATTTGTGGCGTGCATTTAAAATTTGAATTCATCATTTTTAGACACTCTAAAATTCTTTGTCCCCACTTTTTTTAGAAGTAAAGTGAACTTGCAAACTAAATATACCTTTAAGCAATCAAGTTCATCCTAAAAGTCCTTGCACTCTAATGTAAAGTTCCTCAAAAGTTCTGATTACATTTTGGTAAACAAATTTGCTAAGGTGAAGTTTAGACAATAGATAGTGGGATTTTTTTTTATAATGGACATTGGAGATCACCCAACTCCTAGCCCTTCAATGCATGACATACACGTTATTGTTTGGGCTGACAAAGCTTCAATTCTAGATGAGGCAATCAATTACTTGAAGCATCTCCAACCACAATTGCAGGTTTTTATAAAAAGATCTTTGTTAGACATTTTGTTTTGTTGGATTTTTAGATATAGTATTGAATCTAAGGAGAAGTACATATTGGACATCTATGAACTTACTCTTTGTCAATGCTATGTTATGATATGATGTAGATGACGTGTCTCAGAAATACAATTAACATTCCTCCCATGATAATGCCCTTCGGGATGCAACAACTACAAATATCTTTGTTCACATGTTTAGGTCCTCTGGGACCTTGGTTGGTCTCTTCCACACTAATCAAACTATCTTGCTTTATCACTTGTATGCCAATCAAATCATCCCATATCTTTTGTTGAGTTGTACTATACAAAATGTACATACAACTTGTTTATTATCAATAGTTTTAGGATTAAACTTTGATCTTGTTACAAGTTCTCAAGTGCATTTGGGTGCATCTCACCATTTATGATCTTTGCTTTCGTGTAGTCCATCAATATGGATCTATACAAGTCCATGTATTTGCTACACCACTACCACCTTCAACATCAACAACAAACCTTGAGCATCAACAATAGCACTAACACTACCCACATAGGTTCAATTACTGGAGCACCATTGACAACACCCAAATCATCAACATCAACAACAACAACACCCAATTCATCACCACCAACAAGTCAATAATTGCAATGAGATATTCAAGAGTACCAAATTGGCTATTTAGTCATGCAAATCCATTGCATTACACCTGAAAAACAAGCCTTTCATATCATTACCAGCTGTATACATCATATCATAGATGTTGCCTTTTGTTGGTTCCAAAATGAGATACCAAATTTGAAGGCGGATTTAGAATATCTAGAGCTACAATTATTTATAACATATATGTGAATTAGGGGATACCATGTATGTCCAAAAGATTGATTGAATCAAAGATTTGTATGTAGCTCATTGTAATCTTTTTGACAGGGTCTTCAAAATATGTAATATTATGACTTTGGGCTATTTTTTGGACAAGCTTTTGAATGGAAAGGTATTGTTGCAATGCTAATCATTGTCTAGAGGGTTGCTTTACCACATCTTAATCTATATCTCCATGCTAAAATCACGAGGATAAAAAACATTCCATTTGACTTTATGTAGTGTTTTCTAAGAACAATTTTGCTTTTTATTTATTGTGCCTTCAACCCAAGATTCAAAGGTTATTTTATAATCTGATACTGAGAATCAAGGTTTTAAATTTAATACCATTTACTACCATATAAGTTATGTACACACTATTTATAAATAATTCAATTATCATTAAAGGTAAATATAATGGTTGTAGAAATTTAAAATTTAAATATTACTATATTTATTTAATTCTTAATTCTTAAATTTTTTTTTTCATTGCACGCTGTGCAACTGCTAGTGTAACCATTCTTCCAGCCAAATTAAGCTCAACTACCACACACCTAAAACGCCGCAGCTAATCAGAACACGAAAACTCTAAAATCAAAATAACATAATAAATGCACATTTCTCTCAATACAAACAAATTACGAACTATTTGGACAGGGGTTGAATGACAATTGGCGTCAATTGGCGTCGTCGCATTACCTCACTTTGGGAGCTCAGGACAACAGGAGCTGTTCGTGTTCTCTTTACTCTTTTTACTACAGTTAGACGGATCGATCCTCGGGGTCCCCGGCTGCTGCAGCAGAAAGTAAGAGATAATGGCTCTGATAAAGGCAATTCTGAAGTTCCTGCCCACGACTTCAGTGCTTTGCCGAAGTACATCAACAGTTGCACTCGCTAATAATACTTCTTCTTTTTCTCCATTGTCAAATTTGTCATCTGCAGCGAGCATTGAGGCAGAGAAAGCCGTCACAAATGGCCCAAGAAATGACTGGACAAGGCCACAGATTCAGTCCGTTCATGATTCTCCCCTCATGGACCTCCTCTTCCACGGAGTAAATTTTTCTTTTCGTTTTGTTTTTACCATTTAGCCCGCACGAACCATCAGGCACGTTTGATTAGCATTTAATGCTAATAGGTTATCAAGCTCAATCGTAGAGTTCAAGTGTTGCTTCAGTTTTCTTTAATGCTGCAATCAGTTTACCTACTTTAAGGATCAAATGTTGTCAGTTCTAGAACCGATTTTCTTGTAAATTGAAATTTACACCAAAATACCGTATAATGTTTGGGTGGGACAATTAACATTTTTTTTATTAAGAGTTTTAGGGCTTCCGCAGTCCATAATTCAACATTTCATCGCTATTAAGGGTTTTAGGCTGTTGCCCTTAGGCTTAAAGCTCAAATCTCCTGTCAATTGTTCTCAGCGCTATACTTGGGTTACTTGTAAATTAAATTTTACATCAAAATATTAATTGCTTGTGAATTCAAACATACATCAAAATAGCATACACCATCTTGGGTGAAGCACTTAAATTTTTTTTTTTATTAGTTTAAAGGCTTCCACAGTCTATAATCTGCCATTTGGTTAGTATTTTAAGGTTATTAGGTTATTGCCCCTTATCAGAATGCTCCAATGTCATATCAGTTGTCGTCAGTAATCGAGTCAGTTTGTTTGCAAATTTAAAATTGAGCATAAAATGCATACAACAGTTGCATGAGGCACTTACAATTTTTAGAATAACAGTTTGCTGTCCAAGTCTGTGATTGAGGGCTATTAGGTTATTTTCCTTAATCCTAAAGTTGAAGTCACATAGCAGCTGCCCAGCACTCTAATCGCTTTAGTTTTAAATGAAAATTTGCACCAATATACCATACCAAAGTATTGGGTGAGGTACATAGAATACTATGAGTTAAGAGTTTTGTGGCTTCCAAGGTCCAAACTTAATATCTTGTCACTGTATTTAAGGTCATTAGGTTTCTTATATTCCCAATTAGGAATAAAGGAAAAACAACAATATCTCCAAAAATATGCAACGAAAAATTTCAAAATTTTGTTTGCAATTAAGATACCCTTCAAAAACTCAAATTTAGACTCAGATTATTGATTTGATATTTATGCTAATTTAAATAAATTTCTGATCATTTCTGAGTGTTGAGAAGTCACAGAAAAACACTTTAAATCTGCTCAGAATTTCGAAATCAACTTACATTGATTTTTCCTTATTTTCTGAGATTAATACGATTAACAGTATTCAGATTTAGGCACAAAATTCCTCTGAAATGCCTTCAAACTCTAGCCATCCTTGCCAAAATCCCAGAAGACCAGCACTAGATCTGTCTCACTTGTTCTTTCTGTTATTCAACTTTAATGATGTTCAGAAACAAGAAGACACATTGCTGCCGGTAATTTAAATTTGATCCTGATGTTTTGAATCTCACCTCCAATGTGACATCCAAATCTGATAAAGAGTTGTAGCTCTGAAAATGGTGTGCTAGGGCATCACAGATCAAAGCCCTTCCACCAAAACACACCTTTCTGACTAGGGGAGCCCATATGTCTCTCTGAAACCAGGCATACTGAAGGGTTTCAACATAAAACAAAAGATTACAGTAGCAATAGATAAAAGATAGATAACATAATGAGCTCTAAAGAAACCCTGGAAAGTTATATCATAATTTCCAAAGAAATGATCTAATTTTAGCCATAGATTCATTTGCAATCCCAATCGAATGCTCCAAATAAAATCCTTAAAAATGAGCCAATATGCTTCTCATTTTCCATTCCCCCTTGACCCTTTTTGCACATACTTAATAAAAATCTCTAAAAGACATGTGTCTTAAGTCATTAAACTCAAATGGGGGAATAATAATTCTTTAGGCTAAGAGTCACTTAAGTTGCATAAACAGGCATGCCCATAACTTAAAATCACTCAAGTTGCAAAAAAAGACGTGTCCACAGCTCAAGAATAGAATAAAGAGCAAGCCAAAGACTCTAAAACTTAGCCAATGGTGCTCTAAGTCCTCTTCCTCTTGGGTAAACCAAGGAAAGGACAACCAATGCATAGTTAAGTCTCATGGCTTGAGTTGGGGAAATTTATTCTCCTCAATCTTAAAGTTTAAATGCCATATCAATTGTACTTGGCTACTGAAATTTGTTTAATTGCAAATGTAAATTTACACCAAATGCTATTAGTGCACTGTTGGATGATGCACTTTTTTAAGCTTACACAGTTTGTGATATAACAATCGGTAAGTACATTAAGGTTGTAAATTTTTTTTTCTTTACTTATATATTTAATATTTTAGATTTTCTCAATTAGACATAATATCATGTAATAAGTAGATGTCTTCCACAAGAAGTAAAATAATGATATTGCTATCATGATTCAATTGTGTAGTTTTGAGTCAAACTCATTGACCCATGTTTCATGGTAGTGGTTCACAAGAACCCATTTCTCATGAAAAGGAATGGAACCCTTAGCACTCATTGCATCTAGGTGATGCTCACAGAGGTGAAGCACTTGAGTTGGAGTAGTATTGGAATGGGTGACCTCTTGGGAAGGCCCAATGCTTCACTTCTGTGAGGATGACCTAGATGCAATGAGTGCTAAGTGTTCCATTCATTCTCATGAGAGCTGGGTTCTTGTCAACCACTACTCATGAAACATGGGTCAATGATTTTGACTCAAAAACTACATAGTTGAATCCTGATGAATATCATAATTTGACTTGCTCTGGAAAATATCTCCTACTTATCACTTGATGAGCTAATGGGCTCTATAATGAATGGTTAATAAGGCACAACATTTGAAGGTTTTGCAAATGGGGTAGCAAGCTAGGTGGGCTTAACCTTGAAGGAAACTCCATGGTTAAGTGGGCTTGCGTTGGAGTAGTACTAGGATGGGTGGCCTCTTGGGAAGGCTCAGTGCTTCATCTCTGTGAGCTTCGCTGAGATGAAATGAGTGCTAAGTGTTCCATTCATTCTCATGAGAAATGGGTTCTTGTGAACCACTACTCATGAAACTTGGGTCAATGAGTTTGACTTGAAAACTACACAGTTGAATCCTAATAGCAATATCATAATTTGACTTGTGGAAAATATCTCCTACTTATCACTTGATGAGCTAAAGCGGCTCTATAATGAATGGTTCATAAGGCACAATACTTGCTGAAGGTTTTGCAAATGAGGTAGCAAGCTAGGTGGCCTTAACCTTGGAGGAAACTCCATGGTTAAGCCCATATGAGCTGGAGTAGTACTAGGATGGGTGACCTCCTAGGAAGGTCCAATGCTTCACCTCTGTGAGCATCACCTAGATACAATGAGTGCTAAGAGTTTCATTCATTCTCATGAGTGATGGGTTCTTGTGAACTACCACTCATAAAACATGGGTCGATGAGTTTGACTTGAAAACTACATAGTTGAATCCTGATAGCAATATCATAATAATATTATGTATTTGGACACCATTGTTTATTGTCCTTATTTTTAAAGCTCAAATGACATATCAATTTTCTTTGGTACTTGAGTTTGTTTTAGATTTACACTATATACCGACCATGGTTTTTGGTTAGGCACTTACACTTTTTTGATTAAGGGTTTTAAGACACCCATAGTTCATAACTTAACATTTGGTCAATCTTTAGTGTTTCAAGGTTATCGTTCTTAATCTTAAAGCTAAAATATCATACCAATCGCCCTTAATACTTGAACTGGTTTACTTGTAAATAAATTTTTACACCTAAATAGTAAATAATAATATCGTACCCTAGTGTTGATTGAGTCACTTATAATTTTCTGATTAATTTGTTTTGCTTTTATGGCTTCCAAATTCCATAGCTTAACATTTGGCCATTATTAGAGGTTATTAATCTGTTAGGTTATTGTACTCAATTTTTTTTGGATAGGTAATTGAGGGTTTTTTTGAGGGACCCTCACCTAGCTTTAAAATGGTTGACACGAGTTTGAGTTGCAATGCCAGAATCCAATTGTCAAAGACTATACTATTAGATAGCTGAATTTAAAATGGTAGATGCACCTTTACATTAAGCTTATACAAAAGAGAATCTAGGCAATGATGAAGAAACTTCATAGACACTAAAGACAAAACAAAATAAGAGGATCCCATAATGAGGTGGGTCCTTGAGCCAACCATTGGTTTTCATTGAGGTTGTCGTGGTGATCCTATCCCAAGTTTCTGCCAGGCTCTGGTTCCACATCATCCTCAATGTCCATCGTATGTTGATCCACCACCATATCTTGTTCTACATCATTGTGTTGAGTAGAGCACGCTTTGCCTCAACAATGTCTTCTTCAATGGTCTTTAACTTTGCTAGTACCACTTCTTGCTCGTCTACATCTGCCTTTGAGGATTTCTGTCTAAAGATCAATAGAAGGCTTCTCGCTTTGAAGGCCCACAAGGAGAGATTCACATTGCTTGTTCGATTTTGACCTTAACAATAAAGACACAGAGCACTTTCCATTTTAGGTCTTCATCTGTGCCCTACCATATTAAGTTTGATAAAGGAAGAAGGGGTTCTTTTGATGATTTCCTTAGTCAAATTTTGCCCTAGCTGGGGGCAGCAACATGTATATTGGTAGAACTATTGTTGGTTTCGTTATGCAAAAATTAGTGCCTTGATTTCACTTTGTTTGTTTTAAAACCAGGTGATAGAGGTCACTATTAGATAAGGAGGCTGCCCTCATGAGCAATCACAATTTGTTTTAATTTATCGAATTCCATGAAGGCCATAGTGCGGTTATTCAATGTTTTGAAATTTAAGGGTTGAAACCCTAGTCATGATAGTTTGCTCCCTGGGCTCCCTCTACTTTGTGTTATCTCTAGTCAAGTTATCCAATTTAGCCACTCTCACGCTAGAGAGCCTAGATGACCACTGTAACTTAGTGCAGTCTCCTACAAGAGGTTTGAGATCCTTCTAGTTCAGTTGATAGTAGTCCTTAAGCAACTTATCCATTTTCCAAAATACAAATCCTTATCAAGCATTTTGCAAGCCAAATTGGAAACATAGTCATATCAAGATGTCGACCTAGCCAAATCTCCTAGCCATGATGGTTTTCTCCTTTGGCTCCCTCTACTTTGTGTTTTCTCTAGCTAAGCTATCCAATTTCGTCGCTCCCTTGCTAGAGCCTAGATGACCATTGCAACTAAGTGCAACCTCCTACATGAGGTCAAGATCCTTGTAGTTTAATTGGTGGCACTCCTTCAACAACATACCCATTGTCCATAATACACATCCTTATCAAGGATTTTGCAAGCCAAATTGAAAACATAGTCATCTCAATATACCACAAAGTAATTATTCTTCTTAACTCCTCTTCAACGGATCTATTTATCTTCTTCCAATAGACCCTTTACTAGTATTGGACCCTATTCTTAGCAATGGAAAAGATTGAATGCAATCTGTTTTGATGAATATTTGTGTCGGTTTCTATCAAAATAAAAAAATATATACACGTATTCACAAAAAAGGTCACTCCTCAAAGTCAAACAGGCAGATTACAAAAATAACAATAAAGCTGCTAAGCGGCAAGAGCAACACTAGTGGGAGGCAGAGGAGGATCCTGTTCATCTGGTTTTCTACTTACATAAGCAAGGTCTAGGGTGACATCCAAAACGGACCACCCCTCGTCCGTTTTAACTTCTCTCCTTATCTTTGTTTTCATTCCTTGCTAGTGAAATTCCTAGAGCTATTTAAGGGAGCCACCGAGAGGAGTTTGGCCAATTATAACCACCAATAACCGAGGGCCAATTGATGCCACCAACAATGGATGTTCCTTTAATTTGTCCTCTTAACTCCTTTTTAATGGATCTATTTATCTTCTTCCAACAGACCCTTTACCAGTACTGGACCCTATTCTTCGCAATGGACAAGATTGAATGCAATCTGTTTTCATGAATACACGTGTTTTTCTATTGAAATTAAAAATATATACACATATTCACAAAAAATGTCACTCCTCAGAGTCAAATGGGTAGAGCTCGAAAAGCTAAATAACAAAAATAACAATAAAGATGCTAAGTGGCAAGAGCAACACTAGTGGGAGACAGAGGGGGATCTCATTCATCCAATTTTCTCCATACATAAGCAAGGTCTAGGGTGACATTAGGAACAAACCGCCCCTTGTTCGTTTTAACTTCTCCCTCCTTATCTATGTTTTCATTCCTTGCCGGTGAAATTGCCAGAGCTATTTGAGGGAGCCACCTAGAGGAGTTTGGCCAATTACCACCACCACCAATTGAGGGCCAACCGATGCCACCAGCAGTGGATGGTTCCGCCCCACTTGAGGCCATCTAGAGGTAGAGCCTCTAGGAGGAGGAAGGTAGAGCACTGTCGAGCTGAGCTGCCTTTGCTACCAGAGTGGTGGCAAGGAGCTTGAGATTTGGGTGATTGCGAGTACCAAGCCGAAAAACTCTTGCCCCGCTGACATCTGCGAGGTAGAGACTAGCTACAGGAAGCTGAACTGTTTGGGGTGACTCGGCCACAATCAATGGGGCATTGCTCTAGTGATCCAATCATTCCTGGAGGTGGGCCACCTCTAGTGCCACCTTGTTTTCTTGAACTTGAATTTGGAGCATAGCATTGTTACAAATAGAGGCTTTATTGAAAGCGAAACAACAATATCAATAGAGTTATGAGCAAAAACAACAAGATTCCTATCTTTCTATAAGAAAAAGACTTGCCACCTTGAAAGCATACCAGATCTAGGTATAGTTATAAGGGATACTAGGCCAATCCCCCAAAAGAGCCATATGCCAAGAAAAAGATTTTGGTTAGAAGGGGTGAAGAAAGTCAAGAATCTAACTCCACAATTGCTGAGCATGATGGAAAAACTAGAAGAGATGTTTGAAGGACTTTGGTTGGCCACAAAATGGACAAGTGTCCAAAATACCCATACGCCGAAGGCGACAACCCACGGGCAAGCTTTGGAAAAGAATACACTAGGCAAAATGCGCGAGCTTATGCTCAATAATGGTTGACCAAATGTTGTGAAACTGGCATTACCAGATAGATAAAGGCGATTGCAAATGCCACTGTAAATTCAGAGCAGGCACTATAGGATGATGCATAGAGAGCCAACGATACACCAAACACAGCTTGTAGTTGTAGAAGGTGATGTTAGGAGACCAACGCCAATCTTTCCACCAAGGTTTGACTACGCGAATGCCCATTGTGTGTAGCATATCCAAAGTTAGAGTTGACAATGTTGAATGTCTCTCAATTTGGTGCAAAATCTAGATTTAGATTTAACCTTCCCAAGAGTGAAAATTCATAGAAGCTCTAGACAAAAAATCGTGGGGGAGTACGAGTGCCTTTTTTGTGCAACCACAAGGCATGAACCTAGGGGAAGCCCTTGAATCTGACTAAGTGGAAACCACTAGAGGTTGTGTTATTTAATGGTAACCCATCTCGAAAGCTAGAGCTAGCCCACCAAAGCCTAGGCTTGATAGCTTCCCAATCACTATGGATACATTTTTCTACAAAAGCGCCCTTGATATGAACCACATCTTTCATAACCAAAAGGGTTTGAAAATTGATCGCCTTCTAGGTAGGACAATCGCTCGCGAAACCAGAGGACACAGTGACAGAGAAAAGTTTTCCAAGCTTTATTCCCAAAAATAGCATGCGCAATTAATTTAACACAAAGAGCTAGCCTTTGTTACTAAGTAGAAAGAAGCCCAAGGCTGCTTGAGTTTTGTAGGATACAACAAAACTCGTAGGCATGGTGAAAACCCTTGTGGTCTTCTGAAGAGGCCCACAAAAAATCACAAAGAAGCTTTTATAGCTTCAAATAGGATGGCTTGGAAGGGGCCCAACAAGAAGAGTAATACAAATGAGTGGACGCGAGAATTTTAGAGTACACTTGAAATTTACTAGCTAGCAAAAGTGGCTATGCGATCCAATATGAAAGTTTCTTTTCAATTTTGGCCAAGACTCCATTCTAGAGGTCCATCAGAGAAACCTAAAAGGCAAAGGGAACACCTAGAAGTAGAAATATTTACCCATGACCAATCCACTTCCAACCATAGCTAAGAAGCCACGGAGGTATAAGGAGAATGGATTAACAATAGCATTGAGTTTTATGTGACTAGATGGCTGACCTAGAGGCCAAAGGAAAGGTATAGAGGCATTGAAGGGCCTTTTTGATATTTGCTCCTCTTCAATAAGTGTGAGAAAAGAGTCGTCTGCAAAATGCCCATTAACTAACTAGTTAGATGACTTGGGGAGGGCATTTCCTCTAACCCTCCTAGAAGAGATAAGAGTTTGCCAACAACTAACCAAATCCTTCAACAACAAGAACATACAAAGATGGGGCTAGGGGACCCCCTCTCGGATAGAATGGTGGAGCCTAAAAGCCTTAGATTGGTAAGCCATTGATGGTAGTGCAATCAGAGGTATCATCAAAAAGCATTTTCACAAATTGAATGAAGTGAGGGGTAAACCCTCGATTGCCTAGCATAGCCAAAATAGGGGCCATTAAATGTGGTCGTAAGCATTGGCAAAGTCAATTTTCAAAAAGAGGGGCTTTTGCTTGGAATGTCGGGCCCATTCCATGCCTTCCCACATGGCAATAATATTCTCCAAAATGCATATGGATTAAATAAAACCAGTATGCTCAGGGCGAATAATTTGGGGAAGCATTTGATGAATCTTTAGAGCCAAAGCCTTCGAAATGATCTTATAGGAGACATTCAGTAGTGTAATCAATCGCTAGTCACAAATATCTTCAGGGTCTCTTGGTTTAGGCATGAATTTGATGTTTCCCTTGTTGATTAATTTACCTAAAGATTGGTTAAGAAAAGCTTCAAGATAGACCTCATGGAGGTTGGAACCCATAGAAGGCCATAAGGCTTTGTAGAACTTGCATGGGAAACCATCACATCCTGTTTTGCTATCAATCATGGAGCTGAAAGCCTCTTTCAGGTCCTCAATGACGAGTTATCGCTCTTGGAAGGCATGTTGAGCCTCATTAAGCGTATGTGAGACCACCTGAAGGTAATCCTAGAGAGCTCTATCTCGCTCTAGTGAAGCATTTTGAGCTATAAAAACCTTTTCGTAATGGCGGACAAAAGCTCGAAGAATGTTCGGTAGCTTAGAGAGCACCATTTGGCCTTCCTCAAATTTTTTTGATCCTTAATTTTTTTGATGCCATAAAGAGCCAAATTTTTTTCCTTAAAGGCTCGGTCACCCACTTCTAACCAATGCAATTTGGCTTTGATCTGAGTCCCTTTGGCTGCATAATTGTCAGATTTCTGTTTTGCTGATGGAGCCGAGGCACATAGACTTGCAAACTAGGAGAGAATGGGCTAGTGGCAAGCGCCTTCGTGGCAGGATGAAGATCTAAGGTGGTAACCTCATATGAACATTGACTGAAAATGGCAAGTTGTCGGCCATAGATACAGAGGAAACAAGATGTGTGCTGAATAGCATAGTTCCACAAAATTATCTGCCAGACTGCTGAGTAGGACAACATTCCAAGCTCTAAGGCCTATGAATGTGGGCTAGTGCGGGCTTTTGACTTAGCAAAGAACTATTTTAAAAAAAGTTGGGTTTTGGAAGGCCATTCTAGACCTACTTGCCTATTAATGCTGAATTTAATGGGAAAGTGGTCTGATAGAGTGATCTCAGGGAGAGGCATCACTGAAAGATTTTGATAGGAGGCAAAAGAGAAAAAAGATGGTGTCATTATCATGACACGATCAAGCCGTTTAAGGGCTCTATCATGTCTCGCCCGAAAATTAGTCCACGTATGCCAAACAACTTGAGGGTGGTGGCAAAATGCATTGGGTTTGTAAAGACCCAATTTATTATGCATGAAGAACCATGCGTCATACTCACCAACTGTCCAACGAAGGGCAAAGAGATTTCTTTATTAGAAGCCTCATCGACCATATTTAAGCCTCTGCACAAAGCTTAAGTGGCAAAAGTCATTGAATTTACAATCTACCACTAGAGAGCTGATCTCTTAACATCATACTTGGGAGCTTAAACATTAATGATAACAAAAGAATGAATATCGACTGACATGAGGCTCTAGACAAGCCGTTGAGTTGGATCCGAGCCATGGTCATTTACACAAGAATGCCACAGTGGCACAAGTAGGGTAACATCCCCTCCATGACTAGCCTCGTGATTGGAGGCAAAAACAGGCCATTTGGCCAACGCACAGAATACTTCCTGGCAAGGTCAGTGAGACCTCAGTTATTCCATGAGAGAAAATGTATGACCGGAAGTCTTGCATACCATCCTTGTCCTCGAGAGAGGAGTGAGTTCTGCAAGAAGTCTGAAGCCTTTTGAAAACAATGCTAGCCATTCCTTTGTTTTTCTTGAACAATCTTGCCTTCCTCCATGCGCTCGGAAGGGCTGCTAGAGTGATGCAAGCTATGTAGCTGATAAGAAAGAACTAAAGGCGTCTGAGGTGTTCACACAAATTTTGGACAAACAAGAACCTCAGTATTGGTGGAATTGGCGCTATCTTTCCCCTTCGAAGAAGGGTCTGAAACATGTGACGGCTACAATCTTTTAGTATATAGTGATCTATCAAAAGGAATTTCTCCTTTTGTCCTTTGGTAACTTGTAGCAGCTGCACTTGGGTGACATGATTCCTCTTCCAGGTAGACAGGCCCACAATAAGTGGTAAGCCCTAGATTATTTGAAGGAAGATATGGGCTCTTATCTGCCTTTTTATGAAGTAGAGCTTGCGTCATCTGTTCTTCAAGATGCAAGGGGGCTTTCACATTTAGATTACCTAAAGGAGAATTTTTCTCAGAAAGTAATATCTCCAAGCCAAACCATTCCTTAAAAGAAATCCTTGATACACTTTGAAGAGACTTGTGTGCTTGAATTTAAAATCATCAGGCAGTTTTTTGCAGAAGCTTTTTTCCTTTTAAGATGTAAATTTACATCAAAATACCATGTGGTGATGCTAGCTGAGGCACTTCAATTTTTTAGATAAAGATTTTTGAGGCTTCTGCAGACCACGTTTTAATAAAATAAAGCTTCAGTAAGAGACCTAGGTTTGAATTGAAAGCCATCATATAGGTCTTGCTTATTAGAAAATCAAGGAATGTACTCCCAGTAAAATGGCTCTATGCTAATAATTTTTTTTGCTTTTTGACAGCGATTTTAAGAATCTGGGTAAAAACAGCTTTTACTTAGTTTAAGCCTTTAAAAGAAAAATCATTGAAAGAAAGCTTAAACACTTTAGCAATGAAACTTTTTAAACTATTGTAAGCTGCTGTTGCAAACTCTGAAGACATGGTGCCATTGAGGGGACTACGGCTCCTGTTTTCTCTGCAGCAGTGGTCTGCGAGATATCTAAAACCAAATAATGGGAATACAAATAATCTTAACATTAAAATCCAGAGCTCCAGATCTTTCAAGAGGAGGATTTCAATGCCTGCTATACAGGGCACGGAAAGTATCCATCACTAAGATAACAAGTTTTGAGTGCAGAGTTCCTGAAAAGTGTGGCCAAGGTGGGGCATTTTATCATACGTGGAACCATTTCCCTTCAATGCAGCCCTCAAATCTCCCAGCAATAGCTTCTATCTCAGCCACTTATGCAACATCTTTTCAAGATTCTCTTTCAAAACAATAGCTGCTTTAGGTTTTTAGGTGAAGATTTTATATTTTCCCAACTGCAACTTCCATTTGATTATCTTGGAATAAAAACTAGGAGAAATAAGTCCCTCCATAAGATTCACCATTATTCATGGTTGTAATGCAATACACCAAATGAACCTGTCAAGGTTAAGGTCCAATAAATATAAATTAAATTACATATTTGATTTTGTTTCTCTCAAGGAGCCCTGTGTACTACTTTAAGATAACTTAATTCACTCAAACATTTTGAATTGCTTTTTGTTAGCTAGAGTTACTGAGCACCAATTTATTGCTGCTGCTGCTTGGGTTTCAAAATAATATAATAAAAGGATTTCCAAGTTCTAGCCAGGTAGCAGAGAGACACAATGCTTTTGACACGGTTGCATAACGAACATGCTTGGTATATTGTAATGAAACCTAATACCAGAAATGAAAAGATGTCGAGAGTAAAAGAAATGCACATGCAAAAGGTCCATGGAGGGTACCAATGCAAATTGTAGCCTTCATTGTAAAATTAGTAGTGGTAGCCCCCTCCACTAAGCAGCTCTAAGATACTATACTCTTATCAAAACAAAGGCAACAGATAGTTGGAGGAGTTAACACTAAATTGCAAATATTCTTCTTTCTAAGGAATAAGCACCATATTCTGACCAAAAAAAACCAACATTTTCAATCAATCATGTGTGGCTAATCAACAAATGCATTCTCCCAATCATCTGAGTAACTGAGTTGGATGCTTCAACAGGAGAATGAAACAGATATGCCCATAACAATAATTCCAGTCTCTGAGAGCATCAGCAAACATATACAGAGACCCTTCTTGTTACAAAAATAAGCTATTTTCTTTCAGCTTACTTTACCATACTCTATGCAACTGAGCTCCAAGGTCTGTCTTATTATGTAAATAAATCTGTTGCAATGTGCTTGGAGAACAGTTGATGGTACTTAACTGGTAATATTTGGTATTTCTACCAGTTGGATAACACGTGTTATTAAATTCCTGTTTTCAAAAAGCATTAGTTCTCTTGTATCTATATGCTTAGATCACTTGGATCTGAGCATTGCTTATTTGCACTGTTTATTAGAATTTGGATTACAACAGGTCCATCCTTTGACCTTGCCCATGAATCACCACATTCAGATTTTGGTGGTGTATATAGCTAATTGGATTTTGGAAACTGAAATTTCACCACAAGAGTCAGGAATCTGAAACAAAAAGCAATTGACTTCAACTATTAAAGGAAATCAACCTCTCTTGTAGTATAACCAATAAACAGGAATGCCAAAGCTCTCAGGAGATCGGGTTATCATTGTGAAGAAAAGTCAATGAATGTATATGTGCTTGTTCAGCAAGGTCTCACAAAATAAGTGATTTTTTGCTCTATTATCTTCCCCATCCCAAATTCAAACCTAAAGTCACCCTATTGCTCTATCCAATTTTATCAGTGGCAATACTTAATATCCTGATTAAGTCTCAATACATTTTCTCTTCTGCCATGTGCTTTTGGTACATCTAGAGACCTCATTAGAAAGTAGTTCAGAGCAGGTCTGAGGTGAAAAATTCTACCATATCTTTTCTTTCTGAAAATCAATCCTCACAAATTGTCAGCAGAGCACTTTCAAATTTTTTTGTTTCCTGTTAATATCATGTTTCTGAAATGTAAGATCGAATTCTATCCTATATCTGACTAATGGGCAAAGCAATATCCCTAACATTTTGTGGTTTCTTTCAACCCAGCTATTTGCTTTTGGGCGTGCCTGCCAGATGATTTTTTGAGTTTGGTCTTTGAGTTTTCTGTGCCAAGCAAAACATACTACTTTTTACGATCCTTCATGCGATCGAACAAGCTTCCACAAGAATTTATTCTATACTTCCTCATCATAACTAGCGAAGGAGAAGTTACTTGTTTATTCTTCTGTGCTAATACAAAGACTGCATCTCGATGGCCCTATGGAACTCTTTCCTTGCCAGTACACTCTATGTAGTACTCTCGCAGTCGGCTGCCACCCGAAAGAAGATGTTAGCCTTTTTGGAGGCCCTCCTTGATCTATATTCTATTCTCAGAAAGTTAACATAATTCGTCATGTTTGAAGACTGTAAGTCTGTAGTGGACCTTGGCTGAGATTCCTTCTAGCTTATCTCTGACCCACTCGGATGTTGCAAGTCTGGGTTATAACTTATATGTCTAATTTTGGAGCTTGAAGAAGAGAGATCATTTCTAAAATGCCCCTATTTTACTGAAGGATCCCCCAAATGTACTGGCCAGTCCAAGTTTATCCAGTTTTTGATTCCTTGGACTGCTTTGAAGCAATTGCAGACCTTTGGACCCCAAGAAACATTCTATAGTAAATTAAATCTTAAAATTCTTCTGGGCAAGGAGCTAAGCATCCTCTTAGAAATCAGCTAGTCACCCATTTGATTGCCCAGGGTATATAAGACTTGATGAGATCTTTGAATGATTTAAAAAAGCTCTTGATGGCTGAAGTATTCTTGAGAGAACTAGATTGAAAACGTCTCTCTGGATCATTACCGTGCAGGTTCATGTCTTGAAGATTTATACCCCAGATTCTACCTTTTTCCTTGTACATTTTCCTAAGCAATTTGGACCCCAGAACTGCATTCATCCACTTCTCGCTTCTAAGATCTTTTCCTCCCCAAGGCTGGGCATCTGAGTTTTAGTCAGTTTGTTCTAGTCTCTTTTTCTATTATAGAACATGAATATTCCAGAATTATAATTAGTGCTCTATATATTGTTGTCAATGCTTGTACAGCACACACAATCGTGTTTTGATTGGTTATTTATATTATTTTGTTATGAAAGCAGTTATTAAATCAAGTCTCGAGGTTAAAAGTTCTATAAAACTGAAAATAGGAGGTCAATTTTTTTTGTGGGGCATGGTATTCTTGTTGTTTGCGGGCTATGCGTTTCTTGTAAAAGGTTTTGATTTATCTAGCTAAGGACAAAATTGTTGACTTCATGCAGGCTCAGGTGCATAGGCATTCTCACAAATTTAGAGAGGTGCAACAATGTACTCTTCTTTCTATTAAGACAGGGGGATGTTCTGAAAATTGTTCATATTGTCCCCAGTCCTCTCGGTATGACACTGGCGTGAAAGCTCAAAAACTTATGACTAAAGATGAAGTTATTCAAGCAGCAAAAAGGGTATGGATCTTAGTCCTTATTTATAGTTCTATTGTCTGAACTGGACATTGTGAATTAATTGCTCTTTATAGTAGAGAATGACTTATACTATGCTAAAATGGGTGCCTAAGTCATGCAATCCATCTTTCAGCATGGAAAACTATTAGAAGATGGCTTCAAGCTTCATGATGATTGGAGACCAATTTTGGAAATTATTAAAATATCAATGTACAAACTTTGAGGGTCTGGCTTGACATGTGTTTGTAAAGCACCATCACATATCCAAGCTTGTGTCACGTGTAAACAAATATAATTGTTAAATTAGAATAATGCATTCATCATTGATTTCTGTTCCAAACCTTAGATTCAGTACCCTGATGATGAGCTATTAGATAGTTTAAAACCTAAGTTACCAGTTCGGGTGCGGGGACGGATGCGGGTACATGGCTGCGTGAAACTTTTTAGGGGTTTAGGTGCGTATGGGTACGTGTGTGTATTATATATACAAAAAAACAAGAGAAATATAAAGAATTGTAAAACTAAATCATTTCATAGTATGATACTTGATCAAATTGAAAAATATTCAAATAATCCATATCAATGATATCATATATGTCTATGTTCATGATTCCAATGAAAATATTACAATTACTGAATTACAAAATGTATTTCATGAAACATGATTCAATATACATAAATCTTCAAAGGGATTATCAAAAAATCATCGTCTATTGGATTTGCAGCGGCTGCAAGTTCAAGATCATCATCATTTGAATCCAAAGTGGTTCCACTCGCACTAGATGCACCATGTGGTATGTCATCATCATCAGCCACATCATCCATAGTGGCTCTAGCAAGATTGTTGCATCCAAGTCGGCAGACTCGGGTGCTACATCCCAAAGCTTCGCTGTCCCCTACTTGTATTGGGGATCCTTATGTGATGGAAGATGCAAATTGGAATGAATATACACCAAGTCTTCAGCTCTTTTTGCAGCCAACCGGTTATGCTTCACTGAGTGGATAAAGGAGTATGTCCCCCAATTCTGTTCTGTGGTAGAAGAGCTTGCAACCTGGAGAGAAAACCAACAAAATAAAAAATAAAAAATGCAAGATAAATTCAAGAATGTTAAGTGTTAAAATCTACAATATAAGCGGCAAAAAAAAACAAAAAAACAAACTTGTGAGAGGATCTTGATTGCAAGAGGTTGGAGGTGCATATAATCTTGACCATGGACGTATCACCATGTAGTAGCATCCATTTTGGATTAGTCTTTGACAACATAAGTTGTCTGATTTTTTCCTGAAACAAACAATCCAAATTCTTGCCTAACATTTGACTCCACTTCTGGATCTTTGAAGAGTCTACTAAATGCCCTCTTGTACCCACTAGCAACTTCAGAGTCTATATATGGTGGTACTCTCCAAGGGATAGAAAGTACAAAAGTGCTATAGTACTCTCCAACGAGGAAGAACGATTGTTTCCACCCTTTTGTAAAAAGTTTCTTCAAGATCATTCTCTCTCTTTTGTATTACCACTTTTGTTTTCTCCAACATCGTGTCCATTCTATCATAGACATCCCCCAAGCATGGTGCATCTGTATCAGCAAACCGAAGCATAGACATGATAGGTTTGGTGAATTCCAATACATATTTCACACGAACCCACCAATCATCATCCAAGATCAATGACTTGACCTTTTGGGACCTCCTTGAATTTGACAGCTTCCATATACCCCATTGGTTGCTAATAACCATCTGACCCAATGCCTCTCGCACCTTCACAAGTCATCTCAGAACAATTGTATGAGATGCAAACCGGGTCTCAACAACCTAAGAACATGCTAATAGTGAGTTAATAACACATTTAAAATATGTAAATAACACAAACAAATATTTTATTCAATTATATAAAACATGACAAATGAAACTAAATAAATTAACTTTACCTTCAACAATTCCAATCTTGAGAAATTTCTGAAAATTGCTTGTGACATATGGTGGTTCGTCACAAACATCTAGATCTCCTCGGCCTCCTGGTATATTTCTTTCACCCACTCTATTTGGGTGCCAATTGCTTGCATCACCAAATTGAGGGAGTGTACAATGCACGGTGTCCAAAAAATGTACTCATATCTTGCCTCTCTCAAAGCACGTGTAGCCCTGCAAACTTTTTTTGTAATTACTTGGACCACATTTTCATTACGCACCATCTCTATGGAGCCAATGAGAATCCTAGAAATGAACTCTACATCTTTGACTTCCCCTTCACAATCAACCACCCTCAAAAACATTGCCCCCGGGGGGACACCGCAATAACATTGATCAATGGACAGTTTTTGCAATCTTTCCATCCATTGAAAACAATAGATACACCTGTTTCAATCCAAGAATCTCTAATTGGTTTCAATTGGGCCTCTATAGATTTCCTCTCTTTTTGCAATAAGGTGGTACGCATCTTTTCATACCCAGGACTTGTGAAACCAGGAGGTGCATTATTTATTGCTGACACCTTGTCCGCCAATATGATGATCTCACCAAGTTGAATGGAAGACCATTGGCATAGAAGCAATGTGCAATTTTTTCTTCAGCAATATCTCGTGCTTCTATTTTAAACGCCCTCTCCAATGGACCTCTCTTGTAGGGGGATTTCTTCTTCACCTTCCTTTTCCGTAGAGGGTATAGGCAAGAAGGGATGTTTGGAGGCCGCAACTGTTTGAGAGGGTAATTTCATTGTTTTCTTCTTTTCGGAACTATAACCACTTTGTTTTCCTTTTGCAACCAATTTGTTAGCATCTTCTTGTTTTTTTATAAATCCTGCTATTTGTATAGGAGACAACCCCATCTTATCCAGGCCCTCACACATTAATCCCTATACCACCAGGGCCCATAAAATGAAGTTTCACTCGGTAATAAGAGCTATTATATTGTGTATTACAAAAAATACACTTTTAAGTAAATCCCCCACCTCCAAGAAGTTGTGAAATTCTTGTGATATGTCTCCACAAAGGAGATTCTTTATCAATTTTGAAATTTTGACTTCCCTCCCTACCCACTGAACTTTGACTACTAGCCATTGTTGCAATCTATAAAAAAAATGAAAAAATGGACTTGAAAAACTTCTTCACAAACTTGAGATAATCCATCAAAAACTTATCATAAAAAAACTAAAGAATAGGGTTTAAATGCATACCTTATCCACTTAAATCTCCTTTGTGGAAGCTTTTTGGCACTCTACATTCGATCGCCTTTAAAAACAATCACCTCCCTTCAAAATGCCAAAATGGAGAGAAAATATGGTGAGAGCAAAATAAGAGTTAACAATGAATTTTTTTTTTGTGTTGGAAGGCCTCATATTGGGTTGTTTTAAGGTTTAGTAGAAAAAAAACCTTATTAATAAGTTTTGGACATACTTTTATAAAGTGGGTTTGTGGGTGCGCCTGGGTGCAAGATGGGTGTGCACAGGGTGCGCGCCCAGCCTTGTGGGTGTGTCTGCGCACTCGGATGCATCCATAGGGCTGGGCGCGCACCCTATGCGCACCAAGCTCACACCCATAGACGCACCCGCACCGGGTGCGAACCCTGCAACGTAGCTCAAAACACTGGTAGTTCAATTAGAATATGTGTTTGCACACTCAGGTGCACACACAAGGTTGGGCGCGCACCCAGCTCACACCCATAGACGCACTTGGTGCGAACCTTGCAACATAGCTCAAAACACTGGCAGTTCAATTAGAATATGCGGCTGCTCTGTTAAGCCAACCAAGAACATAAACTCCCTTAAAAATGATTGGGGGGCATTAGATTTTAATCTCAAAATAAGAAGTATGTGAGAAAAATTCAAGCTAACCTTGTGGACAAAGGAACATGGAAGAAAAGAACAGTATTAGATTGACCAAAGTAACGAGAATCAAAATTGGATCGGGATTGGCAAGGCCGAATCGAATCGCGAATCGCCCATGAATCGGCAAATTTAAAAAACCCTTAAAATTTAGAGATTTTAACAATTTAAAACTTATTTCATGCACCCTTTATTGAATATAACTTAAACACACTATAACATCATTGTTAAATTATAGCGTCGATCAGATGAATATTATAATGCAATGATAAATACTTCATGATATATATTTCTATATATATTAATAATAATAATTATTAATAATGTTAATTTATTATTGTTCATATTTATACTAATATATTCATTGCTTTAAATATAATAATAATAATGATTAATGATAATAATTATTATTATCATTGATCGGATTAATGAATAGACTTAACAACAGATTTGTTATGGCGTCGATTAAATTTCTTATCTCACGCGGGTTATCGATCTGTATAACATAACTTATGATTA
>MU225927.1:257253-270536 GCA_018584345.1 Thuja plicata
CATATACTTCAAGTGCAAGTTCAACATCAAAGATTCAAGAATCAAAACATTAAAATTAAATCATAACATTAGTTCAAGTATCATTGTTTGAAGTTCAACTAATGGATTAATAATTTATTGATATTCTCCTTCATCATCATCATCTTCTATATGGAGCCTAATAAGACTCAAAGGTTAATTTTTCCCCACTTTTATCAGCGCAGTTTCCACCCCAAATTATTAAATGGGGGTTTGGGGGCAAAGCCCCCAAGATGGGGTCAAGGGTCAGCACCCCTTGTGGGGTCTAGGGGCATCCATTGGTCGTTAAGAGACATATCTTTCCAAATCGCATCTTGCCATGAACATTTTCTATTTGCACAAACCGGCTTTAGGGTTATAACAAAGAGGAAAGACACAAAAAAGGATTAAAAAATAAGTGTTTAATTTTTTTGACTTGACGGCCGATTCATGCCGGTTCATGCATGGCGATTCAGGCGATTTTTGGATGATTCGCCTGAATCGGCGATTCATGCCAAAAAACTACCGATCTGATTCACCGGCTCCAAAAAAATCGGGGAGGGTGAACCGAATCGCTGAACCGGCGATTCCAGCGATTCAGTGGCGATTCTCGTTACTATGAGATAGACAATTCAATGCCACATGCACAATCATAAAAACTGTACTATGCCAAATTAAATGGAAGACAAAGTTGCTCATGGTCCAAATGAAGACCGGTTCACATCAATTATGCTGCAAAACTGACAGTTGGACATAGCCTAAGCTAGCATGCGGTGAGATGAAATTCTTACTCTGTCCCTCAAGGGCAGTTTATACCAAGCGGCATTGTATCACGGAGTACTTACCATAATATTCTTGAAAAGTATGTAGAAAATTTGAAGGTTAACTCACGTATGCATTGTTTGAGGGTTTGAGATGAGTCAAGGCAGGAGACTTCTAAGTGAAATTTGTAGCAGGAGATCTACTTTACTAAACACCACAACTTTAATCCCACAACTAAGTGTCACTCTGAGGAGATCTAGTCTGCCAAAAATAGCAACTTTCTGAAGAGGACGTGCCATTCTTTTTGTTTGGCTCCTGTATCACTCTCTTGTAGGATGATTCAGTAGATCTATGTGTCCAGTGGACTTTTAAGAAAAATCATTTTATTTCATTTCTTCATATGTATATTCTTATATCTTGATGTTTATTGAATATGTGATCAAGTAATAGATACTCAATGTTAGTCGTTATTTTTTTATTGATTACTTAAAGATATAGCTAGGTAGTTTGCTTACATGATCTTAAGTTGAAAAGGTCCTTGCTGTTTGCCTATTCTAGAATTTTGAGATTTGAATCGCCAAGATTTTGGGATGTTTAAAAGGGAAATTGTTTACGAATACTTTTATATTAAATAGTATTATCCTACGTATCGATGGCAAGACCTGAATGCTTTCATAATTGTTGCTTTAAAAAATCATATTGGTTTCCATATTTTAGGCTCCTTGGATCTTTTGTTTAGCATCATGCAATTTTTATTCATTTTCGAAGAGATTGGTTACCTGATTGCATTGCCTTTTCCTGTTGATCATAATTTCTACTTATAGGCAAAAGAGGCAGGCAGCACACGTTTCTGCATGGGTGCCGCATGGAGGGATACTGTGGGCAGGAAGACAAATTTCAGTCAAATTCTTGATTATGTAAAAGAAATCAGGTTCAATCCAAAACCCCAAATCATATTCGTATTTTAAAATGCTAATTACAATTATTAGTATACCATATATACTATATTTGATAAATTATAAATGTAGTTAATATCACCTTGGTTGAGTCGATTAAGCATGACTACATGTATAACTTTATGGGATTGGTTGTACTTGTGATGACCTTGCACATTATCTTATTGTAGATCCCAAATTGCAATTCCAAGATGATTTTTTTTAAAATTTTAGATGAAAGCTAAAATTCAGGAAACTAATATGCACTATCAAATTTGGTCTGTATGATAGAATTTAAAACTTATCCACTTATAAAGATTCTAAACATAGTGGCATAAGTTGGATTTGAGAATGACTTGAGTAGCAGAAAAGTAAAAATTGACTCACAACGTGGTTAGAACTTGAAGTTAATTAGGTCTATAAAAAATAATTAAAATTAATAAAATACTTTGAATATTTTTGTCTTTATAACATAAAAAATTTAGCCGTGACTCGCTGAGTCAAACTGAGTCAAGGATGGTCTTGACTTCTTACCTGTTTTTTACACTAGTTGAAATTAACTTATGAGTCATGAGTAATCCCAAGTGAAAACCAAGTGCTCTGTCTATGCTTTTAACTTTTTATATTGTTGAAATGAATATTTCACCATAATGGATTTGTTTCCTTGCTATCTTATTTAAAAGAATAAATTTTGTCAAAAGTGAAATGATGAAGAGCTCAAAACGCCTTTGATGCAACTATGCCTTTGTCATAATATGTTATCATCTTGATTTGACTGTTATCATGCATGCAATACAAATACTAGATGAGATAACCTGTACTGTTCACCTTACAGTGCAAAATATCCATTATAATCACAGATTTTATGTCTATATGTCGAATTGCTTTATATGGTGTGTAATGGATATGGAAAATGTTGCCTGGTTTTAGTGATTTTTTGTTATACAAATAACATTGGAGGAGTTGTTTAAAGGAATATATGATGTAACTGTTTGTCAGGGGCATGGGAATGGAAGTATGCTGCACTTTAGGCATGTTAGAGAAGCAACAAGCAGAAGATCTTAAGAAGGCAGGGTTAACAGCTTATAACCATAACTTGGATACTTCAAGAGAATTTTACCCCAGCATTATAACAACCAGAACTTATGATGAGAGGCTTGAAACTCTTGAGTTTGTCCGTGAAGCAGGAATTAGTGTCTGCTCAGGTTTTTACATCATACTAACTTTCTCTTAGTATTGCTTTGGGATTATTCTGACAATCATATAATATGCATGAACATATCCATGTGGTTTTGTTTTCCTTTTTTCTTCTTCTCAAGGCTATGTAAAATGAAATCTGAGATTCAGGGAAGGGATATCTAAGATTTGAAATGAAGAAAGAATATTTATAGTGAAGTCTAATTGTGATTTTCTTGATTTGTTGTGTTTTCCCATCTTAATATATTATCATATGCAATTTGGAATATGTGAACTTTTTTCAAGATACAATTTGAATTTCAAAAAGGCAGCCATCCAAGTTCAAGTTTTTCTGGATATGGAATCAAAATGTAATTCTTGGATAAGTTTGTTACTCTTACATGTTAATATTTTCCAGATTTATGCTAGGAATATACAAACTATAGGATCTTTCAACTAAGCACAGGATATAAGAAGACAACCATAAAGAAGGAAATGAATGTACCCAAAATGTAGCAATTTGAGATTCTTGAAGTTGACTTTGAAAGTCTTCAAAGCTGGTCCTTCAATTTGCCTTTAACTTCTTCTATCAATCTGATCCAATCAGATATATGTCTTCTCCTCTAGCAATACCGATCTAGGTATATATTCAATCAAATATGTATTGATGATGCTAATCAGATCTGGAGCTTCCTGAACTTGTTTGTACAATTAATCTGATTGATGTAATGTTACTGATCGCATTCTCAATGCTGATGTGATTCGTAGGTTCTATATTGCAAATACAATATTGACTGGTTTAACACTCCATAATCCGATGTAAATGTCAAACCAGATCTGCCCTTATTCGATAGTCTAAATTGCTTATCGAAGCATCATATATCGCACCATGAATTTGCAAGTGTGTTCTCTGATCTGTAGAAGCAACTCGCACTATAATCCAGCTCTTTTCTTCACCCAGATCTGCACTTGAATGTTGCCAATCCAAGCATTAATTATCGTGCCTCAATCCTCTAATAATGTTGTATAGATCACACCAATGACTTCGCTGATCTGAGATTATAATTCGCACAACTAATATGGCAGATATAATTGATGCCGATTATGTTCGCTCCATGGTGAAATGTAGAAGCTCATTACAATATAATCATGGATATATATCTCTGCTCCAAATCGTACAAACAATACTCCAAATCGCTGCTTCTAATTCACCCTAGAATGATCGATTCTTGAGAGGGAGATCATATGTTATGTTTTTGATATTTTCTCCTCCAAGAATCGATCGTTATTTATATGAGAATGAATATCTTCCTCAAGAGGCCGACTGGCGAAATGAAATAATAATTTCATTTAACCAAGGGGGACGACTTGGGCCCCTTAAATCGATTTACTTTATAAACAATAAATATTAAATATTCCCTAATATTGAATATTATTATTTATGCATATCGAAATTTCCAAGTCATTAGATATTTGCCGTAAAGGCCAAAATATCAACATTACATATGCAGATTATTTATTGGGTATGGTTCATACATGGGACTTCAGACAGCTTACACTATTTCAAGTGGAGGATTAGTTAAAGTCAAAAAATAAGAGATGGTGTTAATATGTGATATTGATTTTCTACAAAAAAAAATAGCATTTTTAATGTATTTTTGGTATTCTTTAGTAGTCAATGGATGTGTTACAGATTTTCCAATTTTAGCTATGTCATTGAAATGAAGTTTTAACCTTAAAATATCTCAACCAAATATTTCAAAGTTCCATATTATGATGTACTCTTTCAAATGTATCCATGTGATTGGAATAGGCTCAAACAAGATATAATGTTAAGCTGCAAGAGTTTATGGATTAGATTCTGTTGAATATTTTTGCATCAATGTTTCAGATCACACTCCGTGATCCATCATCAGGATGCAAGATAGCATAAGAGAGCACAAGGAGAAAATTGATCTAATGTATTACCAAGGGATATGTGTTTATGCTATTATCTTTACCTATGGGTCCTTCTGTCAGCAAGGCCTGCACTTCCATCCTCTGAAAGGGGTAGTTGTCTGGGTTGTCTGGCAACCTCTACTCACTACTTTGTTATGAATGGCACAAGGTTCTCCAGCTATGATTCAACCCTTGCTTTCAACTTCAATCCAGATTTTTGTAAAGACAATTCAGCCTTGATTTTCATTTAGGTATTGGCACTTATTTTAATGAGAAACTTGACATGTGCACAATTAGATCCATTGTTCAAAAATTAAAACTAGGCAAAAAACTATGCAAGTCAAAATTTTGATGTGGAATTGAGACTCATAAAAAAACTTACCATATTGACGAATATTGTGCAACAGAAAAATTAGGTCACTAAGGCACATTTGGGTCAACCTGTTGCACATCTTTTTGTGTGAATGGCTTCTAACATTGTCTAATTTCTCACACCTAGAAGTACTACAAGGCTGGCATAGATGTGGATGACAAGGCTTGAGGATTTCATGTTTTTGCATCCTTCCACAAATTTATAAAGAAAACATGTATATTTTCAGGTGACTTTGTAAGCTGCAATTAACTTTTGAAGGACCCAGTTTTCTTAGTTTCTTTTGGCTTAGTTGTTGGGTCATTCTCTTTTGAATCATAGTTGATGAAAACAATTTCCTCTTTGCGTCTTTGGAAATCTACAACTCATCAAGAATATTCTGAAGGGCTTCGTTAGGGGCTATCCTCTCTATGCATGCGTTGAGGCCATTTATAACTTTGTTATTGGCTTTTAAGTATTTGAAGAAGATTAACTTGGGTTTCAAATAAAAGGTTGTTGCATGTATGTGTTGGTAAAGTTGCTTGTTCCATCTCTAGTCAATTATAGGGCAGAATTCTTATTTTCTTTTGTTTGATCCAGAGTAAAGTTGAATAGCTTTCTTATCTTGTTCATGATCTCATAGGGATTCAGAGAACCCATTGGTTTTTCCCCCATCCACCAAATGTACAACTCTAACCAAAGCAGTTCATCCCTAAAACAAAGTAGTATGGATTTTTAAAATGAGAAGTGTTAATTGAATTGATTACTTTGTCAGTTCCTAAACATTAAGTTTTAAGTTACCTTGAGGACCTTGCCTTTGCTCTTAGAAAACCTATCATCAAAAATGGTCTTAATGGCCCTTTGCACTTGACCTTTTTTGACTAAGGAGATTCAATAGATTTCACAAACATTTGTATAAGAGATGTTATTGGATTTGAAATGCTTTGCAATGAGATGAAGGTGATGTCAAATTGTTTGGCTGTCAATCACACAAATTTCTTTCCCTCGGTGCGCTCTCTCATTGATTAAGCACCCAAGAGAGGTTGTAGATGTGTTTATAAATGTTCCTTGCCTCTTCCACTACAATTTTCACCCATACAAATTTCCCTATATGCTTAAGAAGAATATCAATGTAATGAATTGAGGCTCTATAAATGATAATATGCCTTTCAATAAGTCTATTTTCTGCTAAGTATGTTGTAGCATTATTAGTCACGACTTGACTGACATTCTCTATGTCCACTTCCATGACCACCTTGTCCAACATTTTGTACATAGGCTCAACATTTTTTACTTTGCAAGGAGCATTAATGGAATTTAGGAACACCAAGTATCCACTGAAGCCACTAGGAAGTTGATCAATGTTTGGTTCTTGCCATCCATCTATCTATGAAACAAAATAGTCCAGCCCTTTTTGCACCTAATTCATTTTTATTCATCTACCATGACCTTAGTGTTTTTTCACAGATTTGTTCAACAAGGGCCCACTAAAATCATATGGACTAGTTGCCTTGAATCATTTTCCATTTATAGTCAATGTATACACCAATAGCTCCCTTTATGGGATTGGAATGCTATTTTGTGATGATACAAAAATGATATTGGACTAGTTGCCTTGAATCATTTTCCATTTATAGTCAATGTATACACCGATAGCTCCCTATATGAGATTGGAATGATATGTTATGATACTAAAATGATATGGACTGATTGCCTTGAATCATTTTCTAGTTATAGTCAATGTATACACCATTAGCTCCCTATATGGGATTGGTATGATATGTTGTTATAATAATAAAAATTAGCACATACCATCCTTGCCTCATAATTCTCATCTTGGTTCAAGATAGTAGCTTTGAGCAAAGGTTGCGAATCAAGTTTATTATGAGGAACAAAGAACCCTTATGAGTAAAGTTTATTATGAGGAACAAAGAACCCTTGTGAGTACAATTGTGCTTGGCTAGAACTATCTCTAGTAGATAAGCCCCATATTTGTGGGCCACGACAAGAGCCCAATACATCATTCATTGAGTCTAGAGAAGAATTTATCACAAGTGCCCTTGCCTTAAGTGCTATGTTCATTTATAGTTTCTTCTACTCATATACAAAGCAATGGCATCCTTCACCTCACTTGTAACCTTTGGTTCCATCAAATGACACATACACATATCAGCCAATGATTTGATCAATGTGCTATTTGAGACAATTAATGTCTCCTCTAGTCCTTTGGCCACAATATTGCACACTACCATTCCTACCTCTATACCCAATTTGTTATGCCTCCAAGCATGGTCCTATTGTGACCTTTTTACACATCACCCCATTGCAAATAGGGACCCCCTCTTTTTGTTGAATAAGCCAAGTCTCTTTGCAGTTAGTGTTGTCTCTCGACCCTTAAAATACATTTGATGATTCATGCTAAGTATGGAATTGGGTGTCATTTGCCTTTGGGTCTGAAAAAGGAAGTTTTGTGAGTAGTGAATTTGGTTAGGTATGAAAAGGAAATTGATCTTTCGAAGGGAATGCTAGTGAAATTTTGAGTGTTTTGATGAACTTATTTTTGGGAAATTTCTATTTTTAGTAAGTTTCACCGTGTCCCGTTTGGCCTAAATTGAGTTTGGAAGAACTTACTATTTTTAGTAGTGTCTATTTTTAGTAAGTTTCACCGTGTCTCTGATTGGCCTAATTTTGTGTTCAAACAAACTTACTATTTTTAGTAAGTCTATTTTTGGCACTTCTATTTTTGGCAACTGATGAGCATTGACAGAGGAAGAAACAAAGAGTATCTAGTTCTAAATCTGGAAGAATGTGCAACTAAGGCAGATGATCCAAATTCGGCTAAGTGTGGAGAAAATCCTCCTCCACCCTCAAAGTGCGCCCAGGAGAGAAAATTGTCTTAGTTTAAGGAATTCTTCAAAAATGGAAAATCCTTCTCCCTGCCTCATTTGTGCCCAAGAGGGGGAATTCCTAGAGTGTAAGGAATTTTTTCAAAATGGAAAAATCCTTCTCCATCCTCCATTTGCATCCAAGAAGGGGAATTCCAAGTGAAAGTAATTTTTTCAAAATGAAAAAATCCTTCTCCATGCTCCATTTGCACCCAAAAAGGGGAATTCCTAGAGTGCAAGGAATTTTTTCAAAATGAAAAATATCTTCTCCATGCTCTATTTGTGCCCAAGAAGGGGAGTTCCTAGAGTGCAAGGAATTTTTCCAAAATTCCAAATTCCTCCATGTCTCAAATGCTCTCAAGAGAACAAGGAAAGATAAAAAATGGCTAAGTATAAGAAAATTCCTTTACTCCTCAAATGCCACCCAAAGTGAAAGAGCATGAAAACGTTAAAAAATGGCCAAGTGTTGGAAAATTCCTCTTCCATGTCTAATACGTGCCCAAGTTGGAGAGAACATGAAAAGATAAAAAATGGCTAAATATAAGAAAATTCCTTGATTCCTCAAATGCGCCCAAAGTGGAAGAGCATGAAAACATTGAAAAATGGCTAAGTGTTGGAAAATTCCTCCACTATGCCTCATTTGTGCCTAGGAGCAGAAATTCCTAAGTGCCAATGAATGATCAAAATATGCAAAAAAATCAACCTCCATGGCTAAAGTGCACTCGAGGGCGCTAATTCACCATACTCTAGGAATTTTTTTTCATCAATCCAAATTTCCTCCTCCACTGCTCAAATGCGCTCAAGGTGACAAGATGTTCAAAATTTGGCCAAGGCAAGGAAAAATCCTCCTGCACCTCCAAAGTGCGCTGCATTCAAAACATGGATCACGTCGAATTTTTACTAAGGCAGTCAAGTGGAAATTCCCTCTCTAGATCTCATATGCGCCCAAGGTGGAGAAATAACATGAGGCTTGGAATTTAATGTTTAAGGTCACATTTTGATGAAATATGGCGTCTTGACAAGTTAGACGATGAAAGGCACCAGTGCAACAAAGATGTAGGATGAAGAAGTCCAGTTTAAGGAAGTACAAGGACAACATGAGAAATCTAGTTCAAGGTATTCAAATTCTAGAATTCTAGTTCTAGAAAATCTAGCTCAAGGCAAATAAGTTCAAGATCTCAAGATTCAAAACATTGCACTACAAGTACAAATAGGAAGATTGCAACATCTTGAATTTCATTCGGGAATCCATGATAAAAAAATCAGAAAGTTCAAGTGTGAAAGATTACAGAATGACAGGGTTGTTGACAAGAGAGTCCAATCCATTTCAAGAAGGTGAAATCCCCAACAAGTACAAGGAGGAAAATGATCAAGGAGAGTTTTAGGAGAGTTAAGCAAAGTTAGAACCTTGGACACAAAATGTAGTTAGAAAATATTGCCTGTGAAGAGTTACTGAGTCTGCACGACACCCAACATGCTGATATGGTGCCCAATCATCTTCACAAGATAATCAAAGGTCTTCAAGTTGACATGTCCAAATTCTCTGTATTTAGAGAAAGGAATCAAGCATCGACTATTCTGGGTGAAAAGGCATTTAATGCTGAGTGGGATTTTTCTCTCATAAATGGTCGATTTGTCCACTCCCCTGTTAGTGGGCGACCTCTCTTCTCATTGGTCCACGTGGACCCTCTACTTTATGATACAAAAGCTATTGTCAGTAAAACCCTAATTAAGGTTTCATCTTGTAATTGTGGCCCTTGATTTCAAGTCAATCTTGGCCGTTCACTTGTAGATGGATGATGCAAGAGCATCCTTGGTGAATGAGCAATCAATATCAACCAAAAATATTTTCCATTAATTTTCTTCAATTTTGATTTGTTTTGTTTGGTGGTCTTAGCATTATCTTCAATTTTGTTTGATTCCAAATTCAAAAACCTTTTTCAGCATTCTCTTTGCATGTGCCAAATGTGGAACTTTGGAACCCAGTGTGGACATAACTCAAATCCCAAATGATGCTAAAATTGTGAGGTGTTGTAATTACAATTGTCCTAGAAGACGTAATTATAAATAGAGCACGTGAATTGTTCTACCGAGTGCCTCTAGAAACTCAATATTGTGGATTGTCAAACCGTAATATAAGCACAAAATTTATTTTCTTGAAAGGCTTTACTTATGTGCCTTTATCTCAAGGATGAGACGATAAAGAACGTGGTCTTCGGCTGTTAGCTTGGTCTACTAAAAATGGCCTTGATCTTGTTGGATATCGGCTAGATTTTGTTCTTCATTTTGAATTTCGTGTAGATGAATTTGTTAAAAAGGAGAATTTTTGAGATGAGTTGAGATCCTCAGATGGCAATACATATGCATTCGTCTTCTTCCATTTGCAATGCTTGTCCAAGCAATCAAGATAACGACTGTCAAAATGGGAAACTTGGGTAAAGATTTTATGGACTGTAGCCATAAGCGACCACTATGATGGGCATCTCTCCTGCTTCAGGAATTGCAGGTAGAGAAGGGAGACAAGATGATGAAGGGTACTCCCCTTAACAAGCTCAACACATGCTCTAATACCACTTGATGAAGGGCCACAACACCCTTACAAACTCATATCCAAACACAAAACAACATAGAGACAGAGAGAATAAAAATGCTTCACAAAGCATAGATTGATAATGCTTGATGATGCTTACAATTCTCCCAAATGCTTACGGATAAGATCCTTACAAGAACTTGAGAAAGAGATCATTACAACTTCTTGAAGATGAGATTATTGCAACCTCTTACAAGATGAGATCATTACAACCTCTTGTAAGATGAAATCATTACAACTTCTTGAAGAAGAGAGAGCTCCTTACAAATGCTCATATGCCTTACTTATATAGGCATTGGTTACCACCCAAGAGATTACAATCACAACCGATGTGGGATTAAGTTTGGAAAGAGTAGATATAATTACCCTGCTACATATATTAAATGCAAGATGCAAAATATTAAATGACACCTAATATGATCCTATGAACTTTTATTAAATGATAAGTTACAAGATATAACTTTAATGATTTCTTTTTAAAAAAACACTTTTTTGCCTTTTCCCTATTTTTTTGGAATATATTTTTTCTTTTTTTTTTTCTCTTTTTTTGGATGATGCAAGATTGGTCTTACACCCTAGATGCTCCTGCAGCAGACACTTGGGGTAGGAATTTTTTTGTGAATATGGATTCACAAAATGGAGTTGATTGATAATACCACCCTTTCAGATTGCAAACAATCCTCAACAAACTCCATCACTGAAATTGGTACCTCTAATCTGATTTTTTTCTCCTCTTACAACACCTAGCTGGAACAAGTATCCTTGCCTGGCAACACTGCTCTGTACTCAACCCGCTAAATGTGGAATCAATTTCACCATAAACCAACCACCTCCTCCAAGTGTAACTCTTTCTCCTCCAAGCTTGTGGGATTCAACCCATTATAATTTGACCACCACCACCAAAATGGGCCTACATTAAACTCTATAACACCATACAAACCTTTCTCTGCATACCACACATCACTAGCAAAATCCTCTTGAACTAACTCACCCACAACATGCAAATCATTCTCTTTCACTTCAATATAAATCCATCCCAAATTCAACATCACATCATTCATAAAAAATTACCTTTTCTGCTACAACGTCTTCTTCACCAACTCTCACTACAATTGCAAATTCCTCGAGTAAGTCAGCTTCTTTCTCATTCCCTTCACTTGATCTCTTCTCTAAGCATGGGGTTGTCTTCACTAGGTCCTCGATCAACCTCTACTGCACCTTCAACTTCGTTTGCTTCCTTCATGCCTTCAACAAGACATGTAACTAATTTACTTCTTTGACTTGCCTTCACCAAGACATGTAATTGCTTTACTTCTTTGACCTCCAACCAAGGCATTCCACTCTATCTCCACTGCTGCAATCTTCATTAACAAATCATCTTCTTCACATTGTTTTATATCCTCCAAAGGAATCTCTTTTGTTGCAATCTCATTTTACTCATATCCATCCTCATAACAATGTTTAGCAAAATCAAATTTACCTTAGTTTCATCCACTACTGCAACTCTTTCTTCACCTTCCTCTTTTGCTATCAAGATTTTTAAGCCTTTGCTGCAATCACTTTGATCTCATTCTCTATGCCTTTCAATAAGCATTCAACTTCAAGTTCATCAATATCTTTGTATTCATCCTCTTCCTCTTCTTTTGTGCCACATGCATGACACTCTATTGCATCTTCTTTCTTTCCTGCATTCAAAATATCATTAGAAAGATAAAAAGAACTACTGTCACCTCTTTTTTGATGAACGACTCTTCTACTTTGCAACCTGTTTCTATTTCTTTCACTTGTTCCCTCAACTCTATCATTCCAACTTTTATTTCTTCTTGCTCTCTCTCTTTCTCTCTCTCTAATTTTCTCAAGCCTAGGAATCCTAAGAATCCATCCAATGACAAATGTCATTTTCTTCTTCCTCTTTACCATATTCAACTTCCAAAATCCTCAACACAATCAGGTCCTAATGCAACCTGCCTCGTGTTCAGTGATCTGTTTACACACTCAGGAACTTTTACTCTGCATCTTCTCTATGTAGCTCTTCTTGCAACTAGCTTATGTATTTGCAATAAACATACATCTAGCCTCTACCCAACAAAGATTTCTGGAAGACACACCTTTCACTTTCTATACCCACTCTCTCTTAGTGGAGGAACTATGTGCACTTTCTCCCCAAGTTAAATATCTATTAGAGGACAACCAACATGCTCTCATAAAAAAATCATCCAACCCAAGGTCTTGGTGTAGATGCCCTCACATTCAGCAATCTATCTACACACTCAAGATCATCTACACACTCAAGATCTCTAGTGTTAAGTTTTAGGATAGCTGCAAATGTAATAACACTCTATGTTGTATGTGGTATGTGTCTTTCAAATGCAACAATCTCTCTTTCATTTATATTGAGAAAGAGGCTAGGAGAGACATGTCCCTTTAGGGACATGTCTATTCATTATAATTTTATAATGTTTCATTAATCAATCATATATTAGAATAATATAAGTTTGCATAATATATATTAATAATAATATATATAATATATATATACAAATACAATATATTATTATTAATCAATATCTAAGTATTATATGTATTCTAAATGATCATACGACTGAAGCTACAAACATTAACACTCCCTCTTAGCTAGGGAGGATGATCAA
>MU225927.1:270729-291429 GCA_018584345.1 Thuja plicata
GCAATGGTCTCCAAATATCAACTCACAAGATATTCACCAAGTGCTCAAAAATGATTATCATGAGTAATGGTCTCCAAGTATCAAATCCATGATACTCACCAAGTACTCAGAGTAATGGTCTCCAAATCTCAAGTCCATGATATTCACCAAGTACTCACAAATATCCATGGTATGTGTACAAACATCACGTCTCATGATGTCTACCATATGGATAATGTATCATGGCGTGTCCACGGATATTACGTCACATAATATCCACATGAAGATCTCTAAATCATCTATGGTTTATTTAATGATATCAGCCTTATGATATCTACCATGATGTCTAAGAGATCCTAACCATCATGACATGTCTACGGATATCAAGTCACATGATATCCATCATGATGGAGATGTTGCAAAGTCGTCACCTCACAACATCAATCAAATACAAGTATTCATTGTCGAAAAGTTGTCACCTTTCTTCAATGTTCACAGGAGGGCCCATAAGTCATGGAAACACACACATGACATCCACCTTGACTCATCTCAGAGGGTAGATCCACCATGGCTCATCCCAGAGGGTGGAAACAAAGGTATTTTACCTTAGACTTCTCTCTCAAAGAGAAGAATGCAATAACATTCAAAATAATAGATCACAGATGTTGAAACTCCTTTTCATCTAAGGCTTCATTCTCCAACATACCAAGCTTATCTCGAAAGTACACAACCTTCTCTCTAGCAAGAGACTTGGTGAGAATATCAACCATCTGTTCTGTAGTGGTAATGTACCTTGACTGAATAGCATTCTTATGCACTATATCTCTAATATAGTTTGCATCACTCTTGGTGAACCCCAAGTTTTCGAGGAATATCATGATGTAGGAATTAGCATAAGCATTTCCACCAACACACATGGGACTCAATCTCATAAACATAGTCCTCTGACTGCAAAACCATCTCCACTGTTTACTCCCTTTGAACCAATATGACCAAATTCCTTGGATATCAGAATGAATCGGATCCTTTAGATGCTTCCTTTAAATTTTAAGGTCTTGAAACAACCTCCTGACCTCCTCGTCCAAGGTTGCTTTAGTTGAACTATCAGACTCCCTCTGAATCTGATATCAACCTTTTGACTTCATGCCAACAAGTCGTGTCTTTGATCGTTAGTCTGCATCAAGCTCTTTTCTTGAATGCCCTTTGTTCTAACAACTTATCCATCTACCTAGGAATATCAAGACCTAGATATCTGCATAAAGGCCTTCTAGCCCACATACATGGAACTACATCATTTGAATCGCAATCCTGGTCACTGGGGAAGCCATCTCGATATGGTATACTCCCTCTGAATCAAGAGCCTTGGATATTGACTGATGCAAATCCTCTAGTTGCTCCCTCTGTCATGGAAGTATACCCTGTTCACATACTCCAATCATGGAAGATATCTTGCTCCAATAGACTCTTATCATCTCTTCGTCCAAGGTTGTTTCTGATAAAATGTCAGACTCCTGAATTTATTTCCTCCTCTTCGAAGAAACGTTTTCAGTCATCAACTCGGTCCCATGACTACAAGCATCAAGAACTTTCTCATTTGAATGCAATCTCTTATGCTTCTTGATCCGTCCTAAAAACATTTCAGAGAGAGATTACAAATATTTCATAGAACTAAACTTTCCCGAAGGGAAATACCAATCATAGAAGCATACAAGATTTAGTATCCCAATGTTATAGCATAACTATAATATTCATGTGCATTTATCAAGCAGGAAATACTTATCTTTAGTGAGGTGCTTATGATCTTCAACGTTCTTTTATCTGGGATTGGGCAGATTTTGACAAACTATTTTGTCCACAGTTGCATCATGCATTGAGCCTTCGTTGCTCTTTTGTTTACTTTAGGAATACAGTCATGTGCACTCCCGATATACTTGATTCTTAGGAATAAGAGACTATTAATACGCAAATTTAATTGCAAGAAAGTTGTTTCCAATCAATGACTCTACTTATAACCCAAAACTCCTTATGATTCTTAAATTAATTTGATTCCATACCGAACTATTATGTGTCGACATGGTCCTCTGGCCAAGTGCTATTGTTTTGCAAATTAATGGAACCCAATTGCTATGATCAAGTGCAAGAGATAAATTATTAGAGATATACTATCTCATGAACATCTCGTACTATAGTGATTAGAATCTTATTGGATTATCAATGTGACACATGTGTAACCATACTAGATCTACTCTTTCCGTAGTAGGAAAGATATTGTGTAGAGGTAAGCTTGCTTTTGAATGGATATCCCACATAGGAAAACAATAGTCAACTCTCTCAATAGGAACACACCAGTCTTCTTCAATCATGATAGAATAGCTACCTTCAGCTATCTCTAGGTACAGTTCCAATGGACCCACTTGATATTAGTGCAAGGTGCAATTGTTGATTGTGTGAGTTTGTCGAAGACTCTGTTGAAACACTGCATTTCGTCTATTGTCTAAAGAACGTTGTGAACCACACAACTGTTGTAGTTTATCGAGGAGAGGTTCTTCACAGATTCCTATCACTATCTCCATGCTCGTGGATGTGTACTGCGATTTTCATTTATTGTCCTTCGAGCTAAGCGCCACATTTAACTAGCATGTCCTCAGCATTTTTTGTCTATCAATTTTAATTTAGCAATGAAAAGAAGTTTGTCTAGGATACCGTACCATCTCATCATAACACATCCACATCGCGTTACCTTTTAGCTTCTTGCTTAAGTAGTGTGGGTCACTGACCGCTTTCTCCGCAGCATAAGACTCCCCAAGCAATAATGTGCAAATTGTTCATGTATGATGTTGGATTGATAATCCGATTGATATATTAGAATGGAAATAACAATCATCAAATTCTTCTCACTCGAGCATTTTGTATTCAGCTTATGTATCTTTAGAAAGCTTTCAAGTACAAAAACTACAACCAATTCAACATGAAACTTACGACCTCAACACTCTCCTCTCAGAACCAAATGCTCACTGCATTGTTCACAGTGCCTAGGGAGCGTAATAACATGGTCTTATTAAATTACTCTCTGGATAATTGAAATTCATCGTAAGGTAAAATAACATATATCAAGGCTTATTTTATTTTGAAAATCTAAGTGTTGTGAATGGGCAGGAGAGTCATATCAGTATGTAGCTTTAAACATCTCTTCCACGTTAGAAATGAATCATGTAGTGACTTCTTCAAAGCATACAGTTCCACTTGCTCTTGCCCACAAACCTGATGAAGGTCGCCATATATTCCCATCCACTTACACTGAATGTGCATAGAGACTTCCTTTGCCTGGTTTGCTTTCTGTATGTTAAGTGATTGCTTCTCCGTTAGGAATGATGCATGCACATCTTCTCAGCACAATAATACTTCAAGTCTCCTGAGCAATCTTAAATATCCTCAACGCATTGTAAGACCTCCAATACCTCACCCACGGTGGGATCTTATTTCAGAGCTGTTACTTTGCCTTGATTGAAAAAGGAGCTTCTTTGCAGTAATTCGCCTTGCCTTTAGCAAGGCTTCACAATAATAATACTATGTCTCCTGTTCCAAAATCTCACTCACCATTGATAAAAATGAATCGGCGACTCTATCTGTTACCAGTCGTACTAGTTAGAGATCCCAACTGGCTTCAACGCTCAACAATATTCAACACAGCTAGCTACCATCTCGTTTCCACTATGATATTTGTGGATAGCTCATTGTAGGCCTATAAAGGCTCGTGAGATATTAAATTCAATGAATTCTTCATTGCAGCCAATAATGAATGCAATGATCGCCTTACTCATGTGATTAGATATTGTAAATAATGAATGCAATGATCGCCTTAATGTGTATCACACTGCTAGAGTCGAGCCTCGTCTGAGCCTGAGAATATCACGTCAAGGATGGCATCTGATCCAAGCTAGTCAAGTTAATGCTAATGACCTTCTCTGATCTGTGATAATTGCAATTCTGATGTCTCAGGGTAATCGCTGAATGCAATGAAATCCTTATTAGACCTTCGCTGGGATTGCATGCCGCCACTTCACTGGGAATCCTCTTGGTGTACTACTACTGCGAATGGAGGGTTTTGACTCCGTATTTAACAGGCGTGTTGTACGTCATTCCCAAGTTATTATATATCGACGACACTATGAGTCCTTCTCCAGAGCCGTATAAACAAATGCTAAATAAGTCTTGACAAACACCAACTAACGAGTTCTGAATGCTCGGTCAACTTCTGCGGATTTCTTTAGTTCGGAAGCTTTCTAACAATTCCACGTTATTGCTTCAATGCTTATACCACCTATGAGCATCTCAAAATTGTCTTCTAGTTGCTTCCTGTCAGCGTCCATGCACTTACTGCTGTGTTTTATTCCACCTTCTTTCCTGGGTTAGTGGAATGACATAAGAAAAAAATGATTGATTTCTCTCAACAGGCAGCAATCGACCTGCTCTGATAAAGTTTTAGAATAGCTGCAAATGTAATAGCACTCTATGTTGTATGTGGTATGTGTCTTTCAAATGCAACAATCTCTCTTTCATTTATATTGAGAAAGGCTAGGAGAGACATGTTCCTTCACAGGACATGTCTATTCATTATAATTTTATAATGTTTCATTAATCAATCATATATTAGAATAATATAACTTTGCATAATATATATTAATTATAATATATATAATATAACATATATATATTTAATATATATATATACGAATACAATATATTATTATTAATCAATATCTAAGTATTATATGTATTCTAAATGATCATACGAATGAAGCTACAAACATTAACATCTAGCTCTGATACCACTTGATGAAGGGTATTCCCCTTGTAAAGTCAACACATGCTCTGATACCACTTGATGAAGGGTACTCCCCTTACACACTCAACACATGTTTTGAAACCACTTGATGAAGGGCCACACCACCCTTACATACTCACATCCAAGCACATAACAACATAGAGACAAAGAGAGAATAAAATGCTTCACAAAGAATAGATTGATATTACGTGAAGATGCTTACAATTCTCCCAAATGCTTGATGATGTGATCCTTACAAGTTATTACAAAATGAGATCATTACAACCTCTACAAGATGAGATCATTACAACCTTTCACAAGATGAGATCATCACTACAACTTCTTAAAGAGGAGAGTGTTAGGATTAAGTAATACTGAGAGGGGGGGTGAATCAATATTACATCACTTTAAACTTAAACCAAGTAAATTACAACTTAACCAAATAATTGCTGAAAACAAAAGAACATAAACACAAAACACAACTCATAACACCATGAATTTGCTGTCGAGGAAACCTTGGCCAAGGGAAAACCCCGGTGGGGATGGTACCCACAAATATGGTCTAAAGGTATATTGTCCCTGTTAGGAGACCTACCCCTGTTAGGAGCTGATTAGTACATTAGTACATTTCCTTGTTAGAGGAATACAAAACCCTGTTAAAGGTATATCGAGCTCACTGCTCACACAATCAGAAATGAGATTTTGTTACAATGCTTTATCAAGAATGAACAATACAAGCATATGCTATGCTTAGGTAGTTCCAGTTGTTCACATTACCATCTGACTGATTCTGATATCACAATGCATCCATCCAACTCTTCGCATCCATACCAATCTATCACACATCCATTACATTCTCATCTCTCTCATCGCTTCTCAAAAAGCTCTTTTTATATATACATTGTTACATATCCAGTCGGCTTCCAATTACATCATTAAATAGAATTAATACTTAAACAAAAAGTAATTACCAAGTCGGCGATCATACACTATCAAGACATAGGTAATCCACAATCCGAATCCAACATAGCACGTTTGGACGTCGCATTATGCTCCTTCAATCATCGCAACTGTTCATCTGCCCTATATCACTGTTACTCTGTCTTCGCATGTCTTCAACATACTGTAACTTATTGCGCTCAAAACCAAAACATAAGGGACCTTCACAGAAGGTCATATGCATCCCAAAATAGCTTCTCCTAAGCTCGCTTGTCTTCATTCGTCATATACTATCTTCGCTGACCAAAACTGTACTGCTATACTTTGTAATTCTGCTTTTTGGACTTGGTCATTTTGCAAGCTATAACTCCAAAACTGTGTATGAGACCAAGCGATCATCCATAACAGATGTGTTGCTATGAATGACAACCCTCAAGTGTTCCAAAACACCGCTGAATGAACCACTTGCCAATAGAGAGATCTCCTTACAAATGCTCATATGCCTTGCTTATATAGGCACTTACCACCCAAGAGATTACAATCACAACCAATGTGGGATAAAGTTTGGAAAGAGTAGATATAATTACCTTGCTACAAATATTAAATGCAAGATGCAAAATATTAAATGAAACCTAGTATGATCCTATGAACTTTTATTAAATGATAAGTTACAAGAAGTAACTTTATGATTTTTATAATTTTAATTTTTTCCAAAAAAATACCTTTTTTTGTTTTTTTCCAATTTTTTTGGATCCCCTATTCTTTTGGGAATGCCTTTTCTTTTTCTTCTCTTTTTTTTTTCTTTTGTTCCCTCTCTTTTTTTGGATGATGCAAGTTTGCTCTTACACCCTAGATGCTCTTGCATCACAGGATCATTGGGATACCATTACATGTCATCACATGTTGGATGGCATATGAGGAAAGCATTACAGTGAAGAAAGGACGTGGTATAACATGAATAGAGGAGGGAAGGAGATTTTCAAACACTCTAAGGAGTGAAACACCCAATCTTGAAATGCTCAAGGGAGAGGGTTGTGTGGAAAAAGACAAGGAAATCAAAATGAACAAGTGCTGTTAAGAGTAAAGAATAATAAGAAGATATGAACATACCTGTAACGCACAAGAGAGAGTTCCTTGGAAGCTAAGGTGAAGACTACGTAGTGTTGCGTGGTTTTCACACCATCATCCCATTGCAAATGGGGACCCCTTTTTTTGCTTGGTAGTAAGTTAGTTGTCCCTAGTAGTCCTAGTTTAGTGGCAATTTTCTAGTCTCCAAGTCTAAGAGATAGGTTTGAGCAACTTTGGCTTGATAGGGAGTCAAGTCAGTGAGGGATATGAGTGAGAGTCGGGCCAAGCTAGTCAAGGATGTGGAATTAAAGTCCAGAGATTGTGATGAAATGAATTAGAATCCTTGGAAAATCCTTGTTCTAGTATCAAATTTATCTTGGAAAGTCAAGAAAAGTTGTGGAAGAGAACATTGATGGAGGTGTGTTATTTCTTGAAATTTGGTTGTCTGAATTTTTTTAGAATATCTCAAAATCTACAATCTCCATTATAACTCCTATAAACCTGAAACCACTCTCAAACATACTGACAATATTTATATAAAATATAACTTAAAGTACAGTAACTTTTACTTAAGTTTAATATTTTGTATAAATCCTCTGCTCTCCAAGCAGCGAATTCCCACTTAGTATTTTTTTAGAGAAGCTAAACTTGGGCAAAGACCAAGGGCAGAACTCCACCCTCCGTGGGGCTCTTGAGCCCAACTAAGTTCGGAATTCCACTCTCCGTTGGACTCAATGACTGCCTACCTCTCTAACCTTGCTCAACACTTGCACAATGACAAAACATCTAAAATCAATTGAAACAATTCAAAACCCACTTGGAGAAGGAAGGAGCGAAAAGTCAGTTTGTAAGAGATCATGTGGCAAAGTCATCCGTTTATAAGGATTGGTACTTAATTTTTTTGTTTTAGAACGTTTCGCTTGGCAAGAGCCCAAGGAAGGGCAGAATTCCACTCTCCTTGGGGCTCTTGAGCCCAAGCAAGGGTGGAATTCCGGTCTTCTTGGGGCTCCACACCTATGCTCTTTTTCTTAAACCTCGCCTTCAATATGCATTTTAATCAGATCAAGGCATGGTGGATTGAAATTTGCAGCCAATTTGAATTTGCATAAGGAGATTTTAAGTTCGAAAATTGAGAAAAGTTGGCATAAATCTGAATGTGCTCATGAAATAAAATGAAGAAATTGGGATGCGAAATCATGTGTTACAAGTCGAAATCTGGAAAATTAATGCTAAAGATACGAAAATTTGTGGAAAATGACGAAATGTTTACTGTGCAAAAGAATTCATCTTAGGCAAAGAGCCCAAGAGAGGGCAGAATTACACTCTCTATGGGGCTCTTGAGCCAAAGGGAGGGCGGAATTCCGCTCTCTCTCGGGCTCTATTGTTGGGGCTTGCATATCCGCTCTATTGTTGACGCATGGACAAAGAAAACCACACTCAATGTCCAATACATGAACAAAAGAAACCCTATGTGATGCCATATGCCAAGTCGGCCTTGGAAATGATTAACCTTCAAATGCAAATATTAATTATTTGCCAATCTTAAAATTGCATTCAATTGGAGGGTCGGCTTGTTTGGACAAGGTAGGGATTTCGATTTGAAATACTGCAATCTAAAAAGAAAAAAACAAATTTTTATCCTCCTAGTAGAAGTCGGCCTAGGGTGAAGAGGCACCTCTTAAGGCTAAACACCTATAAATGAAGGTAGTTCATTTCATTCCAAACACAAACCAAGGCAAGACAAGCAGATCGGAATACAAGCAGAGCAGACCAGTTATAAGCGTTCAGCAAATTGCCATCAAGTTTCACATCAATGGTCAAATTTGGAAGAATATTTGAACTTCAAAGCTTAGCAACATCAAATCTGGGCTGTGGAACTTATAATTTCCAAGAAAATCAGACATATAGGGGAGCTGCAAATTGCAAATCTGGGAAGAAAATCAAGTGCAAATTGCAGACCTGGGCTTGAAAAATCAGAGTTTGAGGCGACTTCATACTAAAATCAGATCTTAAACGCCCAGATTTGTAACATCAGCAGCAAGGTAAGTATCATTTCTTGTGGTGTTTCATGGTGAATGGGAGGCTATAAGCGCATGATTAGATGAAAATTTGAAATGAGAGGAATGAAAATCAAGTAGTTATGAAATTGTGTGAATCTGAACTCTTCATGTCCTTTGATCATGATCAGAACTTAGTAAATCAGAAATGTTTGAAGTATTTAGATTTTGCTCAGCTCATTGTCATGAACTTAATACAAGTTTATTCATGTTTTGCAAGGGAATGAAGGAGGTGTTCAATGACGAGAAAATGCAGAGTAAAAACATTTAAGATCTCAACAATGCGAGTACAAATGTATGTCAAACAGAAGAATGGGAAAAGTTGGACAGTTTGTGTGCAAGGGTAATGTTCAAGGATGAGCACTTCATGATTCCAACACCAATGGCATAAAAGAGTGCAATACAAGTCACCAATCATTCAAGCCTTGAAGCAAGGTGAAAGCAAATGGAAGTGCAAGGGCAATTACAAAAATCCCGAGGCTCAAAGGAAGGATAATGGAAATGATATGATGACATGAAAGAGGGAGGCATCATCACAATGATCAATGTTGTACATCTAAATTCGTTGGAAACCTCAACCAACGGTGATGATTGAATCGCAAATATACATATCTCATGAAGCAAAAAAGGTCAAGATGCAAATCTAAGTTCAAGCTCAAGTCATCAAGAAGATCAAGGTCAAGGCATCAAAAGGGACACCGAGATTTCATGTACAAGCAAGTTCAAGGTCATGCTAATGAGAAGATTTCTAAATTTTGAAGATGGAGAAGTGGAATTAAAACAAAGATTGAAAGGTAAGAATGTTGATGTGGTGCGTATCCATTTCCAACCAATCAAATAAAATTCCAGTTGCACGTGTACAAGCACATTCAATCAAATCATGCCAAGTGTACATGTGGAGTCCACATCATGCCTCTACCTAATCTATTTTCTCATTGGCTCTCAAGAGCATTGTAATTTTCTTATTGGCCCACAGGGTGGTGCCTTCATGTAATTGGATGAGCATTTAATGATTGTAGTAGTTAGGTAGGTTAGGGCAGTGTTGGCATAATCTTGGCCCTTGATCTTGAATTGATCTTGGACCTTCATTGTAATTGAACAACTAAAATGGCCAAGGCCTTCTCATTTGTAATTCATTAGAGGAGAGATTAGATTAGAGATAGAGTAGAGTAGGAGGGGAGACTTGTTGAAATTGTTGCTAGAATGCTATCAAAGTAATTGCTAATTCATTGTTGGTCTTTATGGTGGATTACTTGTGTTTCTTTAGAGTATAGCATGGTTTCTACATTTCCTCACTAAGATTAGGATTTCATTTCATGTTGATTAGAAGTAGTGTTTAATTGAATGGGAGATATTTTGGATGCGTCTTTGGTGAATTTGCTTAGACCAAACCAATAACTGCTTGCTGATTGTAAGTTTGCCTTGCATGGTTGAATGCCATATCCATGAGCTTTACTTTGATTATTGTTTGCACATTGATATGTGTCAATGGAATGGTAATTGTTTGAACATCTACCTTAAGAGATTGCATTAGCTTAGTTGATGTCGATGACTAAACTAAGTCTAGTAGAGTCACCAAGACATTCACAATTTCTTGCATTCTTAGAGTTAAATTAGAGTTTCTAAACCCTTTCCCTTTACAGTTTGGTTGGAAGTGTTTGAAGTGTTTGATATCCATTGATTGAGCAGTGTAAGTCCCTTTGTGATACCCAACATATCAAATCATTATAACGAAGTGAAAGTCCACAGTAAGAAGGAACCTTGGGGTTGCCTCATTTGATCACACAATCCCTATACATTGTTTAGCATATGAACATCCTCATTCAAGAGAGAGTTGGAGATTTGGTGTTTCATTCAGAATACTAAGTATTCGATTTTGCATGTTGTAGTTGTTAGAGTACAATATCACTGAGAGGGGGGATGAATCAGTGGTATAACAAATCTAATTTCAATTTTTACTTGAGCAAACTTGAAACAATGTGCAATGAAGGCAGAATAGATAACAAGACAAGCAAGACACAAACAAAGAACATAACACAAGTTTTGTCCTGAGTGTAAACTCTCCGGGGATTAAAACCTCTCAAATTACCTCACTGGCTTATATGAAATATCCTTTTACAATGCCTCACTAGCTGTACATATGTCTCACTGACCGTGCTATCTCATTGATAATCTTTTTTAATGCATCACTGGCTTTATCTCATTTTCAATATCAAATCTTTGAATAGAGTCAAAATATTTGAATAAAGAATGGTAATCACAGCTTCATACAATACATTATTGAGTACATGTGACACTCTATACTTAACAATGCATCATATCAAATCAGGAGTACTGCATTCTTTAACAAATATTTATGCTTTTGGAATCACTATGCACAATAAACTGTATAAACAATGAATGTTTCATGAAAACCCAATCTCTTTCTCTGTACACCCATAATGTTTCCCAAATGAACCATATATAATGTTCCTTAGAAAGGAACCAAATCAAAATTGCCATGAAACTGTTCTGCAACTGCATATGTAACTTCTTTCCAAAAACTAAACATAGAATCCTCAAGGAATGTTTTTAGAAAGAACTCGAGTAAGAGATCTCTCCAAAACAAGAATTAACAAGGGTTAAACAGAGAGACTCTTAACCCCAATAAAAATGCAAGAACCCAAGCACAAAAGAGGATAACAACATATTTGACTCATCTTCAAACTAGGGTTAGATAGAGAACCCGTCAAACACAATGCATTTGGTATGCTATACAACCTAGGCTTTAACAAGTATAATACTACTTTAATAACACCAAAACCACCGAGAAAGAAATTTTCCCTCCAGAAACAAAGAAGCCCTAACTGGGGTTAGAAGAACAAGAGCCACATATTAAAAACTTACCCACGGTTTGCAAGAACTCGAAGCATAATCTCTATTTTTAAAGAAAACTTACAACAAATATGCAACATAAAACAATATAATACACAACCCATATATAAATATTAAACAAATATACAATGAAATGCAACTAGGGTTAAGTGTATATGAAACACGACAAAGACTACATAAATTCAAAGCATTAAGACACAACACAAACAGAGATAAGTTTAATAAAAAATTTAACAAAGAATAAACAAATCTCAAGCCCTTTGACCAATAAAACATTGCTTAACAGAGAAACCATGAAAGGAGGACACCTGTAGATGCGATGGTGAAAAATGTTCTCACAATCCCGTGTATACTGCAGTTCGAATCCCTTCAAAATCTTTCCTCAACTGTCAATTCAAAACTAAAACTGCCTGCCGCTACCAAGTATTCTTCAAAGTTGTAATGTTGATCCATGCCCGTGCCCTAGTTCGGGTTGTGCCCTAGCTTATTCGAGCTAAGGGTTAACAAAATGATAATAACAATATGTTCCAAGTTACAAGTGACTACATGCCAATACAAATGGCATGTCTGTTTATGCTCCAAATCACATAAATGCCAATACCACAATCTTAGTACCACTTGGTGCTAAGTGTCGTGTAAAACAACATTACACATGTTAATACTTTAATCACTTAGGCAAAACCAACCAAAAGGCTTGCCTATGAAAATTACCCTTTCTATGCCAATTTCTATTACCATCAAGGCGCTTAAGGTGACTAAATATTTCAACTTGAATATCAAAATGAACATGTAATCCGACTTCAAATGCAAGAGCTAAGACAAATACAAGTAACTATTACATTGGTGACTTGGAATGCAACTTTTGGAAACATAATGATGAATCTGTAGATCAACAATGAGCATCACATAATTTGATTGTCATTAGGCATTAGTGCTAATCAACCTTGTCATCATACCAATAATGTGTCACTTTTCAAAAACTGATTGACATGTATCATATAGAAAATTGTTATGTTCCATATAGCAAATTGATCCAAACTGATCACTATATTGAATGCATCAAACTTTGAAACAATGAAAGCCCAAGTACTCAAATGTATGGAAGTGGAATGTCCTGAAAATGAAGGTGCCAAAAGGTGCCAATCAAAATGTGTCATGTAATCAAGTGACAAGTACCAAGTAATCAATGCCAAGTTGTCAAATGCCAAAGAGCAGTGCATGACAAGTTAGTGTTTGGGCATCAAGGACAACAAAAAGGTAAGAGCAATAGTAGTGGCACAAAACTCACATCAACACGTAGGTAGAGTAAGACAAAAAAATAGGCCAGCTGCATGTGAGAAGAAGAGAAGGTGAACAGATTTAAAGACTGAGTCAATGCAATAAAATATGGAGAGAATTCAATATAAAAAAGGGAAGCTCAAAAGAAAGGTGGAGTGTGTGGTTGCATAAGAGACTACATAGAGAATTTAGTCCATTAAGTAGAAATGGGTTGTGCAGATGAGAAACAATATGGGAGATACTGAGAGAACTAGAGAGGCCATTGTAAGGCCATGCGATGTAAATTTTAGATTTCTTTGTTGTAATTTGAGTATTGTTTGAGCAGAGAGTCTCTACATATTTGTGTTTATTTGTGTTTGAGTTTTGTGTGTGCAACTGGAGGGGAGTACCCTCATGCGTCAATTGGTATCAGAGCCGGTGTTCCTGAGTGCATAAGCAAAGTGCCGAACACGAGGTAGTTTGTGCCAAGACCTGCAGGTAGAGGTGAAGCAGTTGAGTTGTCTTAGGGGTTCGAGAGGATTGTTGCAGGTGTGTGGAAGTCCTGAGCAATCGAGAGCTAAGGGGGACAAGCCGTGAAACAAGAGCAAAGCAGTGAGAGTCTGCGAGGAGCTCGAGAGACTGTGTAGATGTGGAGAAGTCCTGCAGAGGTGAGAGTTGGAAAGACTCGAAGTCACTGATGGAGGAAAGAAAGAGGAAGCGAGGGTTTGAAATTGGACGGTTGTTGACGATTCCCATATTAGAAAAGGGGAGAAAACAAAGATGGATAGCTACGTTTAAGAGAGAAGCACATAAGATAAGGCAAGAAGCCTTGGAGGAGATAAAACAAGACATGAGAAAAGAGAAAGAAATGAGAGTAGCCCACATGAACAAAGAGGAGAAAAGAGAAGAGGAAATGATTGCGAAAGACAATCTATTGGTGAATGAATGTCCTTTGGAGGATGTGGATGTAGCATATGAGTATGAGATTAATATAGTGGAATAAGTTCAAAATGTAGAGGTTGTCACCGAGATTGATCGAGAGCTTGATGAGGATGGTGTGTTGTTTGCAACGAGTGAAGATGTCCTAGTAGCAACAATGACTAAGGAGGGTGATGTGTTGCTTGAAGAGATCATAAAGATTGAAGGATTCAACGACAAAGAAGATGTGTTATTTGAAGAGGTTGTAGTCGTAGCAAAAGATGATGAAAGAGACGTTGTAGTAGTAGAGGTACAAGTTAAGATAGTGGACACATGGAGTTGTCCAGTTGCAGATTGGTGTTTGAAGGTTGCATGTATGTGTGTGGAAGCGATAGAGGATGTTGCCGGCAAGATTTGGTGGAGGTGGTCGGTTTGTGACGAGTCGAAACCCATGAAAGAGGAGAAGAGTGCAGAGGGTATTTGGCGGAGGAGAATGACACATGGTGGGTGCAAGTCCACAAGAGAGAAGAGGCAAATAGGGCATACTTGGTGGAGGAGGTTGACACGTGTCCCAGCTAAGTGTTGGAAGAGGCGGAGGAAGAAGCCATTTTTGTCTACATCAACTTCGTTGCAGGTTGTTTACAACCTGAAAGGGTAGTTCGACTACCTAACTCCATTTTGTGAGTTCTACTCACAATTCGTACCCAACATGTCTGATGTAGGAGCATCTTGGGTGAATGAGGGATCAACATCAACCAAAAATATTATCTATTAATTTTCTTCAATTTTGATTTGTTTTGTTTGGTGGTCTTAGCATCTCTTTTTTAGTTTTGTTTGATTCAAGATTCAAGATTCAAAAACCTTTTTCATCATTCTCTCTGCATGTGCCAAATGTGGAACTTTGGAACCAACATGGACATCCCTCAAATCCCAAATGATGCTAAAATTGTGAGGTTTTGTAATTACAACTGTCCTAGAAGATGTGTAATTATAAATAGGCCACATGAACTGTTCTACCAAGTGCCTCTAGAAACTCAATATTGTGGATTGTTAAACCGTAATATATGCACAAAATGTATTTGCTTGAAAGGCTTTACTTCTGATGCAACTCCCACTAACCAGCAAAGATGGAAGTCAAGAAACAACTCGAGATACTACTCTCAATGCAAAATTGTGCTCCTTTATCTCAAGGATGAGATGGTAAAGAAGGTGGTCTTGGACTGTTAGCTTGGTCTATTGAAAATGACCTTGATCTTGTTGGATATCGGCTAGATTTTGTTCTTCATTTTGAATTTCATGTAGATGAATCTATTAAAAAGGAGGATTTTCGAGATGAGGAGTTGAGATACTCAGATGACAGTACATATGCATTCGTCTTCTTCCGTTTGCAATGCTTATCCGATCAATCAAGAAAGCGACTGTCAAAATGGGAAACTTGGGGCAAGATTTTATGGGGAGTAGCCATATGCAATCACTATGATGGGCATCTCTCGAAGCTTCTTTAGGAATCACAGGCAGAGAAGGGAGACAAGACCTTTGGGATACCATTACATGTCATCACATGCAGGATGGTGTATGAGGAAAGCATCACAGTGAAGAAAGGTGGGGAAAGAAGCTATTTTCTTTCCCTCGGGGAGTCCTTGAACTTGAAATCTGGAGCATCTTCTTCGAGTCTCGAACATCTCCCTTAGCCTGTAAAATATCAAGGAAACATGTCTTACTTACCTTTGTTCAAGATGCCACAAAAAAAACTTTGAGAAATAAGAAATTAGGAAGCAAAATCTTTGGAGGATGCCAATGATGTTGGATCAAAACTTTAAACATGAAGCTATTTCCAGATTTACACACATCTCTCTACCATGAATTACCTTTCGAAGATCTAAAGACTTAATCCACTAGTCACGATTATCAATTCTCAGATTATGACAAGATTTCAAATTCTGATTATTTCCTTAATTAAACATCCTTTAAAGATCCAAAACTTGAGAAAGGAAAACTAAGGAAGATGGGGCTTGGTCTTGCTTGGAAATCAAATCAAATCTGCCATCCTTACTACCCTTCTACAACTTGGAAAGAAAATCAGTCCTAATCAAACCTGGAACTTCCACATAATTCCGAGATTTTGATGCTTGAAGTGAATGTCAGAATTATAAATTTAGAGTTGGATTGTATTGAAATTACATCTCTTTACAACAAGAACTAAGATTTTGATTCACTAGAGTGAAAAGAAAAGGAGAGCAAGGGAAAGAGTTTCGAAAACACCCCCTACCTATATCCGCAATCTTTCACCAAAGACAAAATTCAAAAGCAATCAAACCCCACCTTACTGAAAAATCTGAGATTTCACAACCAGCCAGCTCTCTTCTTGCATAAACGATACTCAAATTTGTTCCTCACTTTGAAGAAGTTGGGAGAATGAATGGAAAGAAGAAGATCTTCCACAAGCTTTGCTTCCAAAAACAAATTTCGAATTTCCTAAGTCTGCCCTGCTCTGCTGAGAAAGAAATCGCATGCCAAATGATGCATAAATGAATCCAAAATCTCCTTCTTTATATACCTTGCTGTTCACACTTCCCTAAGAGGCCGACTTGCACTTGTTGATCAAAATAAATTATGAAATAATCCTCTTAAAGAGGCCGACTTTGCATCATGGATTTAATTGTTTGCTGGCTGTTTTGGGTACGACTTCCCTTGGTTTAATTCTGATTGGTAAAGGAGGGCCGACTTGTATTGGAGGAGGGGATGAAAGGTGAGGGCGGAATGGTGAGGGCGGAATTGTCCATGGGACAATTCCGCCCAAACTCAACACACTAAAACTTGCTTTCCTTAGATCCGGTGCCATCAAAACTTTCCCCAAACATCACCATTCGACCTAAGGAGCCGAAATGAAGTTAGCAAGGAGGGGCAGAAATTTGAAGGTCATAGGACAAATCCCTATCCTATAGGAGGTCGGAATCCGCCCCATGCTTTCAGTCCAGGGGCAGAGAATTTATACAAATAAATATAACATTTAAGTATGACTTATACTTTAAGTTATATTTGTATAAATACCTTCCAGGATGTTTGAGATAGGTTTCAGCTTCATAGGAGTTAAGGTGCAGATTCTAGATTTTGGGGGGTTTTAAAATATTTCAGGACTTAGCCAAATTTCAGGATTCAGCACGCCTTCAGCAAAGCTACCTACCACAATCTATCTCGACTTTCTAAGATCGAATTGAAGCTGGAACAAGGATTCTCAAAGGGTTTAAACTTGTTTCATCGCAAATCCTTTGGTTTTCATCCCATATTCCCGAAAGATTTAGCACAACTCTCGTCCATGTTCCAGACGGACTTGACTTTCCAGCAGGCCAAACTTGCCCAAAACTGACTCGAACTTCACTTGCCGGACCAAGGGGCTTGAAAACTGGCGCCAATAAAGACCACCTAAGACCACTACTCCTACTGCTTGTGAAAGAGGGGGGGTCCCCATTTGCAATGGGGCGATGGTGTGAAAACCTCACAACAGTATCCAAGTATCATTAGTATTCAAATCAATACATCATAGTATCCTTAATATTCAGATCATGGCATATTCCTCATAACCAATCACATTGTGAATTCATTGGAAATGCTTGCAAATGGCAATCTCAAGGCTGGTTGCCCTTGTAGTGTGAGAGCATGGAAGGTGGGCTGCACTTCCATCTTTCAATCCACCTTGGAGGCTGGCCATCCTCCTTGATCAAGCCCAAGAGCATGGAAGGCTTGTTGTCCATTGCATCTTTGGATGGCATACCTGATAAAAGTATGAAGGCATGTCCTCAAATGAAACCTTCTCCCCTTTATATCTTACAATGTGAGGGCGAAGTCACACCTCTTCATCACGTCTGTCCTTTGCAAGAGTAACAACCTTTTACAATTACTACCCTTTGAAAGAGTACAACCCTTCATAATTTTTGCCCTTGGAAAGAGACACAAACTTTCACAATTACCACCCTTTAAAAGTGTACAACCCTTCATAATTTCTGCTCTTTGAAAAAGTCACTTCCTTATTTTCTTTCTAATTCTCTTTTCTTTCATTTATCCTTCCTTGATTCATATGTTCCCTTGTTTTTTTTTCTTCTCAAATGAAATGATCTCTTTTATATCTCATGTTTAAGGGAGACACTACTCTTCACTACACACCTTTTGATCATTCATCTAACTTAATTAGATCTTAATTGTATTGTAGAATATATTTCTGATTATTTTAAGTCCTATTTCCAGTGTTACCCCGAGACGGGGAGACTTTGAGGTCTCCGGTACCGGTACCGGTACGCCTTTTTCAAAAACAGTAGACGGGGGTACTTGGAGACGGCAATTTTTTTTTTTATATAATTTAATAATTATTAAGAAATATCATAGATTCATAACATAGTGCTTTGAAAACAAGAACAATGGAAAGTTATAAGTATGAAGTTATGAACATTGAACATTAAAAGTTTAAAGAGTCAAAGACTAAAGTCTAATACTAAAAGTAAATAGCAGTGTCATATTAATATAGAGTCAAATAGTTCAAAAGTTCAAAAGTTCAAAACTCTTATTGCATATCTCATAGTCATATCTGATTTCTGAATATGCATATGATCATCATCATATCAATAATCAGCATCGCTGAGATTATTGTTACATATTGAAATTTGAAATTCAAAAATATATAGTTTGATGCTAAATCGTTGATGCAAAACAAAAAACTCAAAACTGTAAACAAAAATCAGATATCTATCTCATCTACTCCACAAGGCTGTGATCATCCATCTCAAGGTCTTCAGCTATGATGCTGTCCAGAAACTCATCACTCTCCAACTCAGGTTCCTCTATGATATTTGGACTATGAGATATATAGTATTACTTATTAGTATATTAATAAATAATATATTATATAATCCAATAACAATATTTTATAAATTGTAATTCATTATTTGTTACATTAATATATAAATATTAAATATTTATTTATTTGAATTTTGTCTATTTAATATTTATTAAAAATGTTAAATCATAAATGACCTTGCTAAAAAAAATTCAAATAAGTCAAAATCATAAAATGACTTAATGTTGTATTTTAAATTTGTTTTTAATAAGGAGACGTGGGGGAGACTTCATTTTTTTGGAATCGGAGACTTCGATTCTTCAGGAGACTTCGTCATGAAGTCTCCGGCCATTTTTTAAGTCTCCGGAGACGCGAAAAGTCTCCGAGACGTGTCTCGGTCTCCGAGACGCGTCTGGAGGGGGGGAGACGGGTCTCCGGGTAACACTGCCTATTTCATAAAAAAAGGAACATGACAACATGATGTCGTGGAGAGAGAACAACTGAATCTAGAATGGAAGATGATGCAACTTGATGCAAGCTATCATCAAAGAGAAGAAAAACATCCTCAATTTTGTCATCGGGATTTGAAAGGTAAAAGACCACAAATAGATGTGAAATGTTTGGTGAGTAGACCTCCCAATGAAGTGGATCCTGTAGACATGAAGAACCCTATTGCAAAGAGTCACTAATAGCCCTCAAAGAAGTGGCTTTAAACTCTAAGTACTAATAGGTATATGAGAGATGTCCTCAAGTGTAGATGGGGCATCTAAGAGAAGCATGTATGGTTGAATACAAGGACATGTAGTATATTCAATGTGATGCAAGCAAGACATATTAGTCTGTAGTCCATGTTAAACTGCACTCGTTTTCATTTATAGTCACTTGGCTACTTGGCTCAGGAACAAGTCCAAGAAGAGAGTGCAATAGATCCTACTTAATGCAATCATTCACTATCCTTTGTTTCCCAGACAAATTATTCTTCTAAATTTAGCTTGACAACAGAAGGATGGAATTTAATACCAAAATCCACGATGTAAAATCCCCTAAATGGAACTTCATCTTAATTCATTTTTGCAAATGCATGTGTATAAGCACCTTGTTAGTAATTACTGAAATGGCCACCCTAACAAGTACAATGTGTTACACTTTATGATTAGTGTGATTTTACACTGCAAGATTTTAGACAATTTTAGTAAAATACGAAATCAATTTGAGGGTATTAATTTGGAGTATGTAGAAAAAGACAATCTAAAAAAAGGACCCAAAAAAGAGTCCATATGCACAAGTTATGGCCCTCAAAAGTTCTCAAAATGGGAACTAGGTGGGAAATTTAGGAAGAATCTTCAATTTATAGAAAATTGAAGCATCAAATAAAAACACCAATAACACCACCATGAAGAGCACACTATTCTACTTCAAATTAAAAAATTGGCACTAACAAAGGTCATTGTATGTCTGAGAACAAGCTTCTCAAAGATGGATTGCCAAAATCAAAATTGCATTGGAGAGGGGATAGATTGGGGAGAAATAATGCTAATGTCAGGAAATTTTAAGGTATGAAAGTCCCTAATGGCACTTCAAATTAAAAAATTGGCACTAACAAAGGTCATTGTATGTCTGAGAACAAGCATCTCAAAGATGGATTGCCAAAATCAAAATTGCATTGGAGAGGGGATAGATTGGGGAGAAATAATGCTAATGTCAGGAAATTTTAAGGTATGAAAGTCCCAAAACTGCCATTAGGTTGGCTGGAAACCACATTCATACAAGAATACCACCATGTTCAAAAACTATATTTTCCTTTTTGCACACCACATTCATACGGGAATTGTCATGTCCCCATTTTGGCTGACATCGTTTAGCGTGCCGGATTTGCCTATCCTCGACTCTCGTAGGCAAATGGTTTGGAGAGAGAGTCATTTTGCAGATCAGATGGTCATATTTGCTCTTGGAGA
>MU225927.1:298598-312368 GCA_018584345.1 Thuja plicata
GGTACCAAACAATCATATCAAAACAAGCAGACATCAGCAAACTCAGGTTGCAGGGAAAGTGTTTGACGAAATTACTCAGTCCAGCATTAGGGGTTTTTAGTGGCCTTTATAGTAATGGTCATTACAGGGATGTAATCATTTTAAAAAAGAAAACTGTCTTTTTTGCAAAATTGGTGGTTTATAGAGAAATATTCTTAGAATATACTTGGGGCGAAGTGGTGAATTGTGTAGCTGATCTTGAGGGTGTTGCTCAGGTGGCAATGGCTGCTATTAGTGGCATGACAGGTTTTTTCTGCTTGTAGGTTGTGTAGTGGCAAAGCTTGGTGGCTGGTGTTGTTGGCGGTGGCATTGGTGGCTACTGTCAACAAGTCATTGCTGCTACAGTGGCGGTAGTGCTGTGATCAAGTGTATGATACAACCTACACAGGGCTATATGACATTGCCAACAGATTCTTTTTACCCCCAAAACACCTACACCGAAATTGAGAAGTTTTATATGGAAATGCGGTTTTTTAGGTCTTCTGTACACAATGATAAGGTACGTTTGGCTTCAAAATGCCTCCAAAACAAGTAACATGCCAAATGCACCATTCAAACCTTGTTTACAAATTGGCTCCCTGATCTCCAATTTTGATGAAACATAAGCCAAACTTGACTTTGCTAAGCCTTCCAGGTGCTATGGAATAACTGAAAATGCCAGTAAGATTTAGCAAAAAGCTGCATCATGCAAATTTCAAAAACATAAGTTTAAAACCCTAGAGGGTAAATATAGTTGTCTTAACTTTTTGGATTCTCCAATTCATTTGGAAATGCAAGAGAAGAGCATATTGGGTTTTCAGGAAACCTACAAGCAAGCTAATAAGCCCCCCTCCCCATCTTGTATTTCTCAAATATGAAACTTAAAGATCTAACCCAACATCAAATGCTCTAATACTATGTTAAAATCTGCAAAACAAATGATGACCAACTCTATAATGTTATTTTGATTTCATGAATAGAACCAAAATACAGTCTGGTTACAATAATAGTGACCAAGCTGGTCACTTACATAAAGCTCAAACCAGTCTATCTACAGACCCCAAAACAAAATCAATAAGTTCAACTGTAACAATAATCAGAGCATAAGTTTATAGTAAACTAGACTAGTTCATATGCAATAACAAAAAACATCTAAGACATATATATCTATTCATCATCAGAATTAGATTTGTGTTCATCATCCTTTCTAACATCTTGCTCTCTTTCATCATCCTCAGCAACTTTTTCCTTGCCGTTGTCTTTATCCTCCTTGGGTTTGGTCCTGCTGATTTGGAAGGAGTCAAACACCTATCTGAGTGGAGGAGACTTCCTCTCCCAAATGGAATTGTCAAAGATTTGTTGAGTCCATTCTAAGTCACGAACTGCTTCATCCCACTTGAGTTGGTATTCATGATGTTTGCAATATATATTCTGGAAGTCAAGGAATTCCCCATGAAACTTCTTATCCACCTTTCTAAGGTTGTGTGTTTTGTGTTGTAAACACACATGCTCTGTTACAAATGGGGACACCCTCTTTTTTTCGCTTTCTAGCTTAGTGTTTACTTTAGTTGTCTTTAGCTTTGGCGACATTTTTCAGGGTTTCGGTTATTAAGGAATGTGAGTCAAGTCGGGAATTCTTAGGTTGAGATTCGGGAATAAAGAAATTTCGTAAGGATTGAATATCAATTGCAAAATCTGGGTTTGAGGAATATTTCTTTCGGGAAATCCGTCTCTAGGTCAAGGCTCCCTTCAATCCTTACGTAAGTTGAAATACTGATTATTTTGGAAATCCTTGTTTGAAGTATGAAATTTGGAATTAAAATGTGGAAAATCCTTGTCTGAATTGTGAAAATTTCACTAAGTAAAAAATTCGGCAAAGTGTTCTACGAGGTTGTCAATGTGATGACAAAATGTTGTCAAGGTTGGGAATCTGGGTGTTGGATGTGGAATTTGTGCAATGCTAAATGGAAATGCTAAGTGGAAATGAAAATTCAAGTTCTGCTAAGTAATGAAAAATGGAAAATCCCAAACTTGATAGCGAAATAAAAAAGAAAGATTCTGAAAATCCTTATTTGAAAAGTGAAAAATTTAGGAGAATTCCAAGTAAAAATTCCTTAGAATCCCAGCTCAAAATCAAGTTTTCCTTCATCATTTCCACCAAAAAATTGATTTTCCACAATCACTTCCACCTAAAAATTGATTTTTCACGATTCTTTCTACCTAAAAGTTGATTTTCCATCAACATTTCCAGCTAAAACTCAAATTTGTGCCCACCTTGCATAAGCATTTCTGCCTAAAACATGAAATCCCTCTCTTAGGCTGTAATGTCCCTGTTTTTATGCGCATTGGAGTTTGAGGGATTTGCCTATATTTGGACCCTCGTAGGCTAATCAGGATGTTAGAGGGGGTCGTGTGGCAGAGCCAGTGGCCAATTTCCACTGTGGAGGTCTGTGATGCCGGGATTGCTCTTCGTTTGAGTCAGATTGGCACACTTACTATTTATAGTTAGTGTTTATTTTGGGTAAGTCAGAGTTTCTATCTTTAGCTGGGCACCTGGACAGTTTGCTAACAGTATGGAGTTGTGGTGACATTGACAGAGCTTCTAGTTTGGTACTTACTATTAATAGTAAGTCAAATTATGGTCAGAGCTATTTTTGATAGGGGCACCTAGACTCGCGGTATGCACAGTGATTAGCTTGTTCTTCAGTTGGCTCAGTTTCAGGGACTTACTATTTATAGTAAGTCAGTGGATGTTAGATAGGGACCCTTACTATTTTTAGTAAGGTAGTTGGGTGCACAGTGGACATAATGGTTAACTCCCAGGTTCAGACAAAATTGAGAAATAATGATTATTTGTGGACTTTATTAATAATTATTTATAAGGTTAAAAAGTCACTTGATATTCAATGAGGCCATGACTCTTCATTTAAGTGACTTAAAGTGCAATTAATGGATTATATTTTGCAGGCCAAAAAATTAAAGTATTTTATAAAGTCAATATGCACACAAGTTATGTTATTTAAAATGATATTAAAGTGCATTTATAATCCATGAATATGAGCACCCAAGTTTGAACACTTATTATAAAGTTTTATTAAAAACCTAGAAGTAGATTTTAAAGTGGATTTAAATGCTATTAAGGAGATTGGAGTTATAAAAGCACATCAAAAAGCAAATCAACCTCATTATTGATGATCATTTTTTACTTTGCTTTATTTGTGTGAAGAAGAAATGGAAACAAGGATTTCAGATCTCAAGCTTGAAGAATTGTGAATTTCTCTAAGTTTTTCAGCATAGTGAATTGGTGAAACACCCAACGAATTATGTCAGGCATTGACTTCAGTTCAGAGGCCAAGAATGAATTTATTGCTGCAGAATTAAGGGTTGTATGCTTCATTATTTACCAGAACAGTTTGCAGTGATAGAAGGAATTGACAGCCATTATTAATCAAGTTTCAAGCATTTATGAGCAGATTTGTGAAGTTTATTCAAGGGTTTCAAGACATAATATCTGTAAGTTCATGAATTGTAACTCCTAGGTTTTCTGAGTATTGTTGTAGATAATAGGGGTTATTTTATGAACTGGGTTGTCAATATATTGTGAAAATTATGAGTATTCAAGCTGGTATAAAATCTGGAATTTTCAACTATGTATTTTTAATGCAATTTCAGTTGAGTTAAAAAATTATTGTTGCAATATCTTTATTTGCTGCATTATATTGTCATATCAAAACAAATATATCATTTGCATAGTAAATTAGTGGTTTGGCAGAGTTGGAACTTGTTGGGATTCTTATAGTGGTATCAGAGTGGTTTCCTGCCATTCTGTTGGGGTGGAATTTATTGTGTTTAATTGTTTGACTTGAGTGAACAACACTTTAGATATTATTGTTGGGATTATTGCAGTTAGACAGTATGTCTATTCTCAGACAACAGACAGATGCCATGATGAAAAACATGGAGAGACCGAGGCAAACTCAGGAAAGGCTTAATGCAAAACTTTCAGATCTGGCAACTGTCGATAAAGCAACAAATTACTTGGTTTCTTTGTTCAATAGGTCCTCTTCACAGGGAATATATGAGGAGAGACGTGAGTTTAATATAGGAGAGACATCCAAAAACCTCCATGATGAGTTTTCAGCAACTGCGGATTTTGGTGGAGATGTTCCTGTACTTAGTGGATCAACCACTAGTCCTATTTGTTCACCTGAGGGTGGAGACTTTTTACAGGGACATGTTGATGCGCCTGTCTTGTTGGTAGATAGTGGTACCGAGTCTCAGCATCCTGAGCCTACCAGTGTTAGTGACACGGAGCAGGCTGACTTGATGGCAGTTTTGCATCAGTTGGTAGTAGTATCAGCGATACAGGGTTTGATTTTTCGGACAATAGTCCTTTATGTCAGCTTGTTGATGATGTCGTGGATAGTGTGAGAGTGGACGATGTTGTAGATACCACTATGGATTCTGACACCTTAGATGATGGTGTTATTTTTTAGGACTGTGAGGAGTATTTGAGCTTTGACAACTCTGATGTTTATGACAGTAGTCGCAGTGTGGAGTCAGTACAGGAGACAACAGTCTTTTCCTGTATTGAGGAGGTGAGCATGGAGTCACCCAGTGATGACACTCAGGAGTCAAGTGTTACAGATGACTCAAGTGACATAGATTCATGCCACAGTGTAGATGATTAACGTGATGACATAGAGTCATGTATGTAGCCAGAGATGACGGAGGGGTCTCAGATAGACGATGTTGATACTAGCATTGTGGATACCTCTGATGTTGAGTGTGAGGATGATGGGTGCTGCAGTGTGTTTGGTTTTTTATATCAGACATTGAGTGTGGACTCAGCGTTGTCATTTGATGGAGGTGGGCCCCAGGATCCTTTTTTATAGGGACTCATGGATGAGGATGGGGAAGCATATGAGTGGCAAGAGTTTGTTTCAGCTAGGGCTTCCACTCCTTCAGATGAGGTGTTTGTAGAGGTACCCAATAGTGATACCTCGTTGGTGGACATGTGTGAGGTTGATAGCGCACATGAGGAAAGTGATTATGAGGTTACTTCCTCGGTGACTCATGAGGATGACTACTTGCAGTGAGTCATGCTTGATTTATCAAACCCTGGGGGATGACTCTGAGTTGTTAGTGAGGATGGGTCCCAAGATCTGGATTTTCATGTGGTTACAAAGGATGAGGTAGCTGAGGATTGTGATGAGTCAGGTTCAGCAACATCCTCGGGGGTAGATGAGGATGAGTCCGATGTCAGTACTCAGTTTGTAGATGTGTGCTCGGATGTCAGTACACAAAGATACGATGATCTTGAGGGGAGTTTGTTGGATACAACTTCCTTCCATAGTATAGACAATGCAGTTGAGATTGTACATAGGAGACTCGTTGTGCAAAGTGATCATGTGACTAGCCAGTTGTGAGTCGGTGAGAGAGACATTACTTCTACTTTTGAGCATTTCGATGTCGCTCGTTAGTTGTTGTCTGTTTATGGTTGGGGTGCTCCTATGGCAGATGAGCACAGTGGTGGTTACCTTTCCCTGACAGAGATTCATTCCTTGCGGGAGGCTATCAACATTTTGAGACAGAACTATTTACAGTTGGTAACTGACCGAGATCACCTAGTTGAGTGGGGGAGTACAACATATGAGGCACTGATGGACAGGGAGGAGTTGAGTGAGCTTACTCAGGAGCTCACAGCGACTTCTGAGGCTTTAGAGGGCATTCAGATGGCTCTCCAGGAGTCACAAAGATGTTTAGCAGAGGTGATTGTGGAGTTGGAGTAGATTCAGTCTTTGCCAGCCTTAGATCCAGTTCAGTTGCATATAGTAGTGGTTGGTGGTGAGTCAGCTTCCATAGTTGGCAGTGATGGATGTGTTGGGGACACACTTACATACATCTTTGAGACATATGTAGTAGATGCAGAGGAGGTGAGTGCATCAGTGGAGGACGACAAAGAGACTTTTGTGGTATCAGGTTCTCCAGTTTTTAGCACGACGACAGATGATACAAAGTAGGTTGTTGAGAGTCCTGAGGTAGCAGGATTGGATTCGTTAGAGTTGTGTGCCAGTTTCTGACACTACTCCCTTTGATTCACATGACATGGGCAGGGTATCATCTAGGTTTGAGGCTAGTTCTCATGTTGATTTGTTTCCTTCTGTTGGAAGCAAATGTATTCCTCCTTTTCATACAACTGATAGTGTTAGGCAGTTGGTAGTACCACAGGTTTAGAGGGATCAACTGTGGATTGCAGTGGAGCAAGTTGATGTTGCTTCTTATAATTTCTACTACACGAAGTCGTTCATGGAATACTTGCTTGAGAGTCCGGTTTTGCAAGAGGGACCTTTCGAGGCTTTTGAGGGTACACTCATCTGGGGTTCTCGCGGTATTCAGATGTTAGTGGGGAAGATTGTAGATACCTTGACTACAATGCTTCCTCATCGAGATTTTGTGGTTGGGTTTGCTGAGAGGGTTACCCAGGATCGTACCCGACCAATTGTTCAGGGTCAGAGATTGGAGCCATCTCTTGATTCTCGGTTTGATTTTGATGAGCCTCTGACAGGAATTGGAGCATTTCACCGTGATTACACTGTAAGGAGCACTCATCATTTCTCTTTTGACCCATCGGTTGAGGACTTGTTTGCACGTCGGTGTGGGTTGGCTCCAGGGTTATACCATTCTTTTTGGGATGGGTATACTCCATCTGCAGTTGATGGGGTTGGTTACTGCACGTTAGCAGGAAGCGACAAGCAGGGTCAATATATCTAGGATGGATATTTGGGTTATGGGAGTACTTGTCTCTGTTGCACAGATGGGCTTAATACATAGAGCATCTTGGTAGGATGTGCAGGGAGAGTTGATCTAGCAGATGGTTTTGGATATCCATTTATTCTTGTTATGGATGGCTGTGAGTTTCATCTCTACTGGGACGAAGGTAGTGTGGGTCACTATGGTTGGCATGGTGACAGTGTGTTTTGGTTAGCTCAGTGGATGGTGATTTCATCACAGGAGTTTGCAGGTGATCACAGGGACATTACACCATTTTATCCTTGGGATCTGGGTGGATTTGTGTGTTTTGTTTTGTGGGATTGCTTGGGGACAAGCAATTTCAGGAAGGGAGGACTATAATGTCCCCTTTTTAAAGCGCATTGGAGTTTGAGGGATTTGCCTATATTTGGACCCTCGTAGGCTAATCAGGATGTTAGAGGGGGTCGTGTGGCAGAGTCAGTGGTCAATTTCCACTCTGGAGGTCTGTGATGCCGGGATTGCTCTTCGTTTGAGTCAGATCAACACACTTGTTATTTATAGTTAGTGTCTATTTTGGGTAAGTCGGAGTTTCAATCTTTAGCAGGGCACCTAGACAATTTGCTAGTAGTATGAAGTTGTGGTGACATTGACAGAGCTTCTAGTTTGGGACTTACTATTTTATAGTAAGTCAAATTATGGTCAGTGCTATTTTTGACAGGGGCACCCAGACTCGTGGTATGCACAGTGATTAACTCATTCGTCAGTTGGCTCAGTTTCAGGGACTTACTATTTATAGTAAGGCAGTTGGGTGCACAGTGGACATAATGGTTAACTCCCGGGTTCAGACAGAATTGAGAAATAATGATTATTTGTGGAGTTATGTTATTTTAATTATTAATAAAGTGATTACTTTATTAATAATTATTTATAATGTTAAAAAGTCACTTTATATTCAATGAGGCCATGACCCTTCATTTAAGTGACTTAAAGTGCAAATAATGGATTATATTTTGGAGGCCAAATTATTGAAGTATTTTATAAAGTCAATGTGCACACAAGTTATATTATTTTAAATGATATTAAAGTGCATTTATAATCCATGAATATGAGCACCCAAGTTTGAAGACTTATTATAAAGTTTTATTAAAAACCTAGAAGTAGATTTTAAAGTGGATTTAAATGCTATTAAGGAGATTGGAGTTATAAAAGCACATCAAAAAGCAAATCAACCTGATTATTGATGATCATTTTTTACTTTGCTTTGTTTGTGTGAAGAAGAAATGGAAACCAGGGTTTCAGGTTTCAAGCTCCGTTTGTTTCCTGGAATTGACCTGGAATTGGAAAACAGGAATTAGTTTCCACTCTCAAAATTGAATTCTCAATTCCAATTCTATGAGTCAATTCCAATTCCAGGTCAAGAGGTGGAATTGGAGAAATGCTCATTTTGTACCAAAATTGGAATTGGCCATACCAATTCACCAATTCCCGTTTTCGAATTCCAGGTCAATTCCAGCAAACAAACGAGCCTGAAGAATTGTGAATTTTTCTAAGTTTTTCAGCATAGTGAATTGGTGAAACACCCAACGAATTATGTCAGATGTTGGCTTCAGTTCAGAGGCCAAGAATGAATTTATTGTTGTAGAATCAAGGGTTTGAATGCTTCATTATTTACCAGAACAGTTTGCAGCGATAGAAGGAATTGGCAACCATTAGTAATCAGGTTTCAAGCATTTATGAGCAGATTTGTGAAGTTTATTCAAAGGTTTCAAGACATATAATACCTGTAAGTTCATGAATTGTAACTCCTAGGTTTTCTGGGTATTGTTGTTTTATTTTATGAACTGGGTTGTCAATATATTGTGAAAATTCTGAGTATTCAAGCTGGTATAAAAATCTGGAATTTTCAGCTGTGTATTTTCAATGCAATTTCAGTTTTGAGTTAAAAATTTATTATTGCAATATCTTTATTTGCTGCATTATATTGTCATATCAAAACAAATATATCATTTGCATAGCAAATTAGTGGTTTGGCAGAGTTAAAACGTGTTGGGGTTCTTACATAGGCATTAGCGTTTCCACTTAAAACTTGAAGTTCCGCCCTAGCATTATCACTTCTAGCTGAAACCCGCCAATCATTTCCAGATAGAAGTTGAGATTCTGCTAGGTCTTATTAAAACACATTTAAAATGCAAGCAAAACACCTTTTTTTTTCAGGATTGATGCATGGAATGATGATGCTCAAGGAAGTGAACAAAGGAGGATTCAAGACTAGTTCGTGGAAAGGAAAAATTCCCACTTTGAGAAGGAATTCAAAGATCATGTCTAACAAGGAAGTGAATTGGTCTACAAATGAGGATGCTACGATGACCTTGGATTTCCCTTGGAAATCCAAGATCAGCACGAGGGACTTAGCTACATGAATGTTGACAATTTCAAGTCATCAAAGATGACATTCAAGAAGGAGATTCAAGATAATGTCCAAGGAGAAGAATTCCAAATTAAGGAAGATTTACTATGAAGATGAAGCAATTTGGGAATATGAACCATCACAATCAATCAAAAAGGCTTAAAGATGTTGAGTATCAAGAGATATCTCTTCTTTGTGAATGAATAAAGATAAAGTTTACAAGATATGCAAGTTGAGGTGGTGCCTACTCATCTCCAACCGATCAAGTAATTCCAAGTTGACATGTCCAAGTTCATCCATCCTGACTCAGCAAACAACTAGACACGTGGAAGGCATTTAATGCAATACTACAATCAATTTTCTCATTGGTCATCCTTGAAAGGATATATATACTTAAAGCCTTGTAATTTTCTCATCGGATGATATTAAGTGAATGTAGGTGGTAGTTGTAACCACCCCAATTAGAGTTTCCATTGAATTATCTCGATTGTTGATTTAGGATAAATCTAGGCCCTTTATTTGTAATTGGGAGGTCTATAAAAGGCTTGGTCTTCTCATTTGTAGAGTCATTAGTATTAGGAGTAGCAAGAAGAAGAGGGGATCAAAAATTGTTGGCAAGACTATGTTTGAAATTTGAATAAATGCATGATGTTCATTGAAGACATGGTGGATCTTTGTGTGTCATTTCAACATTTTGCATGGTTTCTACTTCTCAAGTTTTAGTTGAAGTTCATTGATCTTAATGGAGAAATGTGGAGATATGTGATGAATTCCTTGGTTCATACCATTTGTTGTTTGTTGATTGCAAATTGTAGTGTATGGTTAGTCTGAACCCACTTAAGCATTAGTTCGAGTGTAGATGTACATTTGGATTGCGCTAGTATTGGGTATTCGCATGAATGTTTACAATATGAAAATCCTTCATTACTTTTGGAGATTGCATCAGTTTTGTGTGGTTTCCTCACGACGAAACAAACCTTGATTAAGGAATCCATTAATTGAAGCAACCATCTATTGATCATTGTCCTTAGGTGTAGAAGTAGAATAGATTCTCTAAACCCTTATTCCTTTTTATCTTTTTTGAAGATCGAATTAGTTTAGTAATCAAGTTCCAGCTGCTTTAAGGGAAAAGAGTTGATCAAGTCCAGGAACAATTGTGCGAGTCCCTTTGTGCGTTACTAGCCAAATCACATCATTCCACTTAGACTATCCAACACAAAGTCGCATGTTTGCAGTGTAAACCTTGGGGTTGCCTTATTTGATCACAGTTTCACATTTTTTAGCATTTGATGTTTTTTAATTTTTTGTTCATGATGCAGGAGCATCCTGGGGTAGTTGGCAATCCTGCATGTTGGAGTGCTTTGACCTTAGTGTTGGAGAACTCGGTTGGTATGGTGTTGCTCGGTTGCAGTGTTGGCCTAGGAACTCGGTCACTGAAGGGAGGCTCGGTCGCTGAAGAACTCAGCAAACTCTGGTGCTCGACATGTATTGGTTGTTGGCGCTCGACCCTCTTGCTGGCACTCGACAGTGTGGCTTGCCGACTGATGTTCTTGCGGATTTGGGAGGCCGACTTGATGGATTTAATTTGTGTAGCGTGTGATTGTGACGTGGATCGATCGTGGGGATGTGTGGACCTATTTGGGTCTTGGATCTTTATCCTTTGTGCATTTAGTGGATTGGAATGGCCGACTGGGTCATTTAATATTTGTTTACATGCTGACTTGTGGCTTGAATATGTATTTAATGTAAGGGTTAGTTTAAATTGTAATTTACTAGGTCGACTTGTGGCTTAGTGGGGTATATGTAGAGGGTCTTGGGGATTAGATCAGGGAGTAGCAGAGAGGGGGAGCAAAGCTAGTAGCTAAGTGTGGCTTGGAAGACAAGAAGGTTGCTTGGTTGCTTGCGAGCACAAGTTCTGATTCTTCTTGGAGTTTCTACGAGAGTGTGGATCTGGGCTAGTTAGGAGTTGGATCTTGCAAGGTCTTGCAAAATTGCTGTTGTAATTGTTTGTATTTGGCCGTAACCCGAAAGGCCTTACAGCCGGGCATGTTGAATGAAAATCGGATGATTCTTTTATGGGAATTTGCATTGTTGTGGATCTGAATCTCTGTATTTTGCTTATTTCCATTGTGTGGTTATTAGCTGGGGACTTGGACATCTCCTTTGGGGATTCTCCTGCCTTGCACTGCGTCAGTTCAAGAGAAGATATAATACTTGGTATTTTATTCTATGTTGGCGAGTGTCACAAAACACGCATCAACATTGTGGCCAAAAGGCTGCATCCTTGACATCATCTTTATATATTGTGGCAACTTACTCCATCACTTTCGTGAATCTATCTGACTGGGAGTTTCAAGGTAAATGTCACCTGTTCGATAAAAAAAAAAATAGCGAGTCTACAAACGGATTCAGTAAGGATCCTCTTATTCCCCTGATATACATGCTCATTCCTTTTCTTCCACAAGAACCAAAGGATATTAGTAGACAGCAGAGCCCAAAAAATATATATTTTTTAAATTTAAAACCCAAGAGAATATTAGACCAACATTTTTTTATCAAAACTGTTCCATTCTTTAATGTTACCCATAAAGGGAGATCAGATCAGATCACAACAGCATAATGACACTGAAAAAAAATATGAAGATAGATTTCCAACTCACCATAGAACAAGCAATGCACAGGGGTAGGGCTAATAACCAGTTTTTGGAGTAATAACTGTCATCTAAAACAACTTTTTTTAGGTTCCAACTTATTAGACCAACAATGTTGCACAGTTTTTTTTTCCAAAGCGAGTCATTTAGACTAAGATCCTATTTCAGGTTAACATGGTTTAAGATACTCTGAGTTTGGGTAAGGAAGTGGTTAAGATTCTTGGGCTTGATGTTGAGAAGGGGTGTCATCCGTCTACTTAATACTGGAGAAAAAAATAAGATCACCTATGATTTTGATTGGTCTTTTTAGTTAAAGAAATGGAATTCAGCTTCAGTTGTTCCCAAGTCTTAATATCTTGTCCAATACAGAGATCTTCCAAAGAAGATAAACCTTTAGTATTCAAACTACTAGCAGAGCAGCCTTGAAAAAGGGCTAAAGTGTTTCCATTTATGCTCAATATTCCACTAGGCAGATCTAGATCCAACAATTTCACCATTAGAGTAATTAATAGCATCCACACGAATGAGGGAGTATCTACACATCTTCCAGGCCCTCCTTATACTATGGAACTTGTTAGATCCTAATGGGGTCGCATTAAACTTGCCAAACAAAATTTCATGATTGTGTAGTCTTTTCCACTTCTTGGCTCCTTTATTAGAAACATGTTGAATATTTTTCCTTATTAGTAGTTTCCATGGTTCATCTCCTTTCGGCTTTCTGACATCTGTAATATCACTCAACTTGACAGGAGGAATAATAGGAATGGGAGAAGCAGCAGAGGATCGTGTTGGATTGCTACATACCTTAGCAACACTTCCAGAGCACCCAGAGAGTGTACCTATAAATGCATTACTGGCAGTTAAAGGAACACCTCTTCAGGATCAAAAGGTAATTGTTCTTTCCAATTTTAAACTGCTCTATTGTTTACTTCAATTATTAGGATGAAGATAATGGTAAGAGGCGTAAATGTTTATGATTAATGGCAAATAAAATATATCCTTTGACAGCCAGTTGAAATATGGGAAATGATTCGTATGGTAGCAACAGCACGCATTGTGATGCCAAAGGCCATGGTGCGGTTGTCTGCTGGGCGAGTTCGTTTCTCCATGCCGGAGCAAGCTTTATGCTTTCTAGCAGGGGCAAATTCCATTTTTACAGGGGAGAAGTTGTTGACCACTCCTAATAATGACTTTGATGCTGATCAACTAATGTTCAAAGTGTTGGGTCTCGTACCCAAAGCTGCAAGTATCCCTAGTGAAAGGAAGTGTGACGCTAATGAGGCTGCAGAGAATGATCCAGATACTGAGCTTATTGACAGTGCTGTAGCTAATTCTAGATGACTCAATTCAAGAAAAACAATTAATAAATATTAATGAACATGGTGGGGTCTTTAATTGACTTCCACTCCTACAATTTATCCTTCAATATGAATTTTCATTATCTGATACTTGATTAGTGTTGAAGCAAATAATTATAATTTTGCACATGGCAGAGATAATATAGTAGTTGAATTCTGTATCGTGTGTACCGTAGTAGTGTTTCTTCAAGTATTGTCTGTATTCTCCCCGGATCATTAGGCTTCCGAATGTTTTATTGCATCAACGACTGTATCGCGGTTCTTCAATTATGGATCTCCTTTAAATTTTTCTATCTTGAGCAAGGAGTTAAAAAGATTTTAAATGCAAGCGTTTTCTTTGGGCCAGCCTTAAACATCACACACTAAGCATTGACTTAGTGTGTGCTGTCCTTATATGGGTCCCGCATTTACATTCCATTTCCGTTTGTGATCATGTCCGTTCATGGTTTCCGCATAGGTCGCTGGTGTGGGCCCTCTCAACTCATTCCGTTTCCCTACCGATTACAGTTTCAGCAAACACTCGCTGTAACAGTCAGCGGTCAAGAGTTCCCGCCCATAAGGAAAAGCACAATTTCAAACAGCT
>MU225927.1:322594-342500 GCA_018584345.1 Thuja plicata
ACAATTTGACTTGCTGTGGAAAAATATCTCCTACTTATCAATTGATGAGGCTTAAGGGGCTTTATAATGAATGGTTCATAAGGCACAACACTTGGTGAAGGTTTTGCAAATGAGGATGCAAGTAGAGCGGGTTTAACCATGGAGGAAACTCTGTAGTTAAGCGCGCTCGAGCTGGAGTAGTACTAGGATGGGTGACCTCCCGGGAAGTCCCGGTGCTTCACCTCTGTGAGCATCACCTAGATCCAATGAGTGCTAAGTGTTCCATTCATTCTCATGAGAGATGGGTTCATGTTGAACCACTACTCATGAATTATGGGTCAATGAGTTTGACTCAAAAACTACACAGTTAAATCCTGATAGCAATATCACAATGTCTTGGATAAGTTTTCCAGATGTCGAAAAGATTGCACAGCCAAGCATGTGTCATCAAACATCCTGCAGAATGTGAAATTTTCGTCAAGTTATTTTGATGTGATCAGATTACCAATAAATGAAGCCGGTTAAAACAGCCACTTTAAGTCAGCATACAACCTAATTGTAAACTGCTGCTACAGGAGCTTATCTTTGGAGGCAATGGCTATGGGGCAGGAAATTTGCACCTGCCCCACTAGCCATTCGCAGTACCCCGTACACGTCCCGTCCAATCTGTACTGGGCTATCTGAGCTGTTTAGTTCAGTCTTCATGAATTTATAATAATTTTAATTTTATAAAACTTTTGTTTTATGCAAAAGTATTATTTTATTTTAATTTTTTTTTAAAAAAAAAATCTTTAATTATTATTTTGATATCACTATATTAATTTTTGCTGTAATTCTTTTACATAAGTAAATTATTAAAAAAAATTAAAAATAACTTATTACTTGGAAATTTCTAAGTTATTTTTAAATACTTGAAATAAAAAAAATAAATAAAAAAATTAAAATTATTATAAATTTATGAAGTCTGAATTGGACAGCAGGTGCAAATTTCTTACTCCATAGCCAATGCGGTATTTGGAGGGATTAAATGAACTCTTATGGGTATGTTATTCTCGTTATAAATCTTCTATAAAAATGTATAATTTTGTAAAAATGTATAATTTTAAATATATTTAATATTATTTTGCTGATAGTAGGCGTATTATACTTACATAATGAATTGAAAAATGTTCGTCAATCAAAACTTCATGTGATTTAAATTGATGACCCTTTGTTTTTTGTTGATCTATCATGACCGTCTGTTTTTAACTTATAAATAATTTTAGTTTTTTATTTATTTTAAATTTATTTTCCATTTTTAAATTGTAAATATTGTCACTATAAAAAACTATGTTATATTATTTCATCAATATGAAATGATTAGATTATATTATAAAAACACGAGAATAATATGATAAAGATATCATTTAATGAATATCCTTCTTGAAAATGGACTTATGTACATCCTCTTCAAAAAAAATATTTCTATATTTAGAAGATTTTAATGTAATATTTTTTTTAATACTAAATATATTGAAAGTACAAAAAATGGCACACGAAGAGTAGAGGAGCGAGGTGCAGAGGGGCAATGATCAATGGCATGAGGATCAAAGGAACAAAGGATGAAACAAAGACACTTGGAGTAAGCAAAAATCTTGAAAATGAAAGTAGATCGTGGAAGGATGGTGGAGAAAATGGATTGCGAGGTACCAATAGATGACTTCCGCGCAAAGGTCAACAATGGATGGCAAGCCTATGGGGGATCTCGATCCTTGAACAAAGATCATATCCTAACCATATACCACAAAAATGTAGATCACTTGTGCTGGCAACAAGATGGATACCTAATTTGTGGCAACCACAAAAGATGTGTGGCACAAGATCAAAGGGTAGACCATGGCAAATTTGAACTTTTAATCAAGGAGGGGAAAGTTTAATCCCTTGCAAAGTAACTTTGGGGACCTGTGATAGACAAACCCTAATTTTAGAAGGTGATGGTATGGGCAGTTCTGACAAGAATGATTCAATGCAGATACATCTGCGAACTGACGACAAAAAAGTTGTAGAAATCTTGGTGGACGAACAAGCAACCCTTCAAAATACAAAGCCCCAATGCCTCAAACAAATGAATTACATACAAATGCGAAGAGTTTACTGGATAAGTCCTCTCAAAGAAATCAAAATTTGAATTTGAGCATTCCCATATTTTTACACAAAGATCAAATTAGACAAGCAATAGATAGATACAAGGAGGTTGGTCTGATTCTCAAATGGGGAGGGTGAGGGGGAATTGATAATAAGAAAATGCATGATTGGTGTACCTCAAAAAGGGGAGATCAAATCCTATTGCAAACCCTACCAAATGATTTCTTCATGGTAGTTTTACCTTCGGATAAGGAGCGCTAGACTACTCTAGACCATGGCCCCTTTTTTTAGCGATAGAGAATGCACATGGAGAGGTGGATACCCAATTTTGACCCACGGAAACAAGAGATCAAGGAACAACTACTATGGATCTGGTTATATAATCTGCCAATAGAATATTGGGATGAAGACCTCTTAGTTGAATTTGGGAAGAATATTGATAATCTCATGTAGACGGAAGGAATCTTAAGTGATAAAGTACACAAACATTATGCAAAGATGTGTCTTAATGTCCACCCATTTGTGTCAGTCCCTCAGGAGATTGAAGTACACATTGAATGAGGCATATGGAAATAAAAAGTTTAAAGAGAAGACCACATGACTTTATGCCCTAAATGCTATTCTAAGGAGTGTGACGATGTGCTATGCTAAGTAAAGGATGCATAAACAAATTTAGAAAATAAGAATCATACAAATTTTGTGGAAAACCACGAGAATAAAAATGATGGGACCCCTCCTCCCAAAGATGACACAACACAGAGCAAAACAAGGATCAACCAAACTTAGAAAATGTCAGGGAACCAGAAGTAGACAACCCATAAAATGAAACAATTGAAAAGCATGGTGTAGAAGCAACCACTCTAGACCACAAAGGGATAAATGATACATTTCAAGGCCCAAAATGAAGTCCCCTATCAATCTAGCTCCAAAATTGAAGATGGGCAACAAGATTTGATTGGGACAACTACACTAGGATTTGAGCAAACGGGGTTATCAAATAAAAATTTGTAGGGCATAAATGCACCTAACTTGGAGGAAGGAGGGATACAAATCACAACAGAGGATTTGATTGAGGAAGAGATATCAGAGTTTGAAGAAAAGAAAGATGAGGAAGGTTTTGACACCGTTGGTATGAAAGAAAGAATTCTGGAACAGTCATCATCGAATTTGAAAACACCAAACATAAAGAAGGGCAAGACGAGACCAAAAATGAATAAGGCCAAATTGACCTTTGCAGTGAATGCAACAAGACAAAGTAAATTAAGATCATGGAAGATTCCTAGGGGGGGAATGAGGCACCTAACGTGGAATGTTAGGGGCTTAAATACCCCTAACAAATGGTGGTTGATCAAGTGTCAAATAGATCAAGCCAAGAGAGACATAGTGTTGACGCAAGAAACAAAATGGGACAAAAATGTTAGTGCTCAGAGAATGAAAGTTTGGAGGTAGTGGGTTGGCTCCTTTGTTGATGCAGATGGTGCTTTAGGAGGGATGAGAATTCTTTGGAATCCTTTGATGGTGGAGGGGACAATTATTGAGGAGAAAAAGAACTGGATGATGATGAGATTCAAAATACTACAAAACAACTCATCATTGTACATAATCAATGTTTACAACCATATAGCCACATATGACAAGCGTGAAGTATGGTCTCAACTCACAAGGGAAGTGGAAAATCAGAACCAAGAGAGAATCATTATGGAGGAGACTTCAATGCTACCCTGAACAACAAGGAAAAGAGATGCGGTCTAAACACCATAACCAACATTCAGAGACATTTCCAAGCCTTCGTTGATCAAAACTAGTTGATTGACATAAAAACAAAAAGCATGACATTTACATGGACTAACAAGAGGAAAGACTTCACTAATATTGTAGAAAGACTTGACAGATTCTAATTTTTGGTGTCTGGGATCAAAATATGGGAGTTTAGGAGGCATAGATTTTTCCCTTCACAGGATTAGATCACGACCCGATTAAGCTAACTATATTCCTAGAGATCCCATCGAATGACAACCCATTGAAATTTGAAAATATGTGGCTGAGAGAGCCTTCTCTAATAATCTCGATGAAGCAATGGTGGGCAGAGGTGGATATAGGAAAAAAATCCAAACTCTACAAAGTAAGAAACTCAAATATGTGAAAAGTAAATTGAAGGATTGTAATTAAAAAAAATATTAAAACATTTTTGAAGAAAGAGAAAGGGTGGAGAAAGAGCTGTCAAAACTAAATGAAATTATAATTGCCAAGGGATTGAGGATAGAAGAGTTTGAAAAAGAAAAGGCACTAATGGTGGAGTTCCCAGAGCTTCAAGCAACGAAAGAATGCTATTGGAGGCAAAAGTCGAGGGAAATTTGGCTCAAAGATAGGTGTAGGACATGAAAAGGAAAAGAGTAGTAGAAATAAGGAAACATGATGAAAGCATGACATGATCCATAAAATAAGTAAATGCAGAAGCAATAAGCTACCTTGAGGAGATTCTAAACAGACAAACACAAATTCACCATGCAAAAAGAGAGGAGGTACTCAACAATGATTCTGACACTAATCAAAGACAAACAGAACATAATGTTATATAAGGAAATCACAAAAGAGGAAGTCAAAGCTGTTGTATTCCAATTCAAACTAGATAAGGCTCCGGGGATGGCTTCCCCATCAATTTCTTTCAACACTTTTAGGATGTTGTCGGAGATAACATAACAATTGCTACTAAGGAATCTAGGAAAAGGAAGGTCATGCATGGGGAAACTAACCACACCTTCCAAGCACTCATCCCAAAGAAACATGAGGCATAGACAATGAATGAGTTCCAAAATATATCCCTGTGCAATTTGACATACAAGATGATAATCAAGCTTGCTTCAAATAGATTGAAAGCTATTCTAAAACATAGAATACCAATTGATCAAATCCACTTCTCTCCAAGAAAAGAGGATAATAATCTCCCATGAAGCAATACAAATGGATAGGAAATTGAGAAAGGCCAGTATGATACTCAATCTTGATATCCTCAAAGTTTATGATCTGGTTTATATACATTTTTTGGTTGATGTGCTAAAAAGATTTGGATTTAGTGAATATTGGGTACAATGGATTGAGAGCTAGATAAATAATCCCAAATTCTCAATTTTGATCAATGGGGCAGTGCACAAATTCAAATCCACCACTAGGGGCATAAGATAAGGGGACCCCCTATCCCCTTTCTTGTTCATAATTATGGACGAAGCATGAGAAGAGGCATACCACACATTCGAGAGGCACAAACTTGGAAGGGAATGAAAATGGCTGAAGAGATTGACAATATTTCACACCAATAGTTTGCAAATGATATTTTTCTATTTGGAGACATGAGTAGAACACCGAGTACGACCATGAAATATTTCTTAGAGAAGTATTGTAAGTCATCTAGACATAGTATCAACAGGAGGAATCAAAAGTCTTCTTTTTGAATACGCAACCGAGGCTATAAAGGGATATAGCTCATGTAGGTCTCAGGATTGATGCTCTTCCTGGAAGATTTTTAGGTGTTCCATTATTTGATGGAGTAAAAAAAGTGAGTTATTGGGAGAATCTAATTAATAGGTGCAAAAAAGAATGGAAACTTGGAAGGGTAAATGGCTCAACTCTATAGGCAAGTTGATGATGTTAAAGACAGTCCCGTTGGAAATACCTATATATTCCATGTCATGCATGAAAATCCCCAAAGCAACAAAAGATGCCCTAAATCAGATAATGAGATGTTTTTTCTGGAGTAGAACTGATGAATAGAATAAGTTCCTATTGGTAGTGTGGGACACAGTTTTCTCCCCTAAGGAGGTTGGGGGAGCTAGCATAAGACAATTAACAATAGTGAACCTAGCTAAGGGTGCTAAGATTGTGTGGAATATGTAGACATGTTAGGAACAAGGAAGCACACACAATTGAGGGGGGTGAGTGAATCAATTGTGTCCCACACTTTCAAACTCTATCCAACTTATTAAGCTTAATCTCATATCTGAATAGCAAACATAAATGCAGGATCGCAACACATAAATCAACACATAACACCAAGATTTTTGACGTGGAAACCTGGTTAAGGGAAAACCATGTTGTGGATCAAACCCACGAGATGATGTACTCTGTTAAAAGAACTATACCATGTTAGGAGAATTAAACAAAGGGGAATGCACATGCATTCAGACACACTACCTTGAGCTCACTGCTCAAATACATCAAGGGCTTCAACCCAAAGGAAGGCTCACTACCTTACAACAATCTCTGATTACAAATAACAATGGACAATAGTTCATAACTCACAAACTGACTGATAGCATCTCAGTTATGCCAATATAGTTCCAATGAAGTATAAATCTCTACCTCAATTGCAGATTCCACTCATACTTCTTTGCACACACTCATACCTCTTTGCACATCACCTGTACTCTCTCACTCATTCTCATCCACACATTCACAATCATAAATGGTTACATTTTTTATATACATTACATAAATTTATCTCTACTAGGTTAGCTAGGGACCTAATTACAAAATATTAATTCATTATAAAACAATACACATTGTGATTCTTTGAATGTCTGTTAAGACATAGCAATGATCAATAACAACATCCTCAAACATGCTCCAAATCCATAAATCATGCCATGATTCTTTACAACATGCTACACCATCAAATCAACCAAGAACAATGAGAACAACACACCACATGAAAATCACCAAGTAAGATCACATAATCCAAAGTGATCCAACAAAATGAATAATACATGATCTAGAAACATCAATAAACAACATGAAATGCCATGACATCAACAAGAACAATTTTGTCTCAGAATTTACAATTATCTCTGTACTGTTCATCAGGAACATTAATCAACCTCTATCACAAAATAAAAATAGCTTGCTAATAACCAAATCATGAACCACTCGAGCTTAAGACACAAATCCATGTCCTAAACTCACCACTAGGTTAGCAACCAAGAATATTGTATAGCCGATCACCACCGATCCAATAATTGCAACACTATCTCTTCCTGATCAACCAAAATACCAATCTTTGATAAATCAATCATAGCTCACTCAAATCAACATGTGAACCTTTGTAAATTAACATAGGTCAACTATAGACATCCCTAAAAACTTCTATACATTCGCATCAACTGATATTCAATACAATAGACACACCAATCAAATCTTCTCACTAAACATACCAGGAACACTGTCACCAATAGTAGGAATATCTTGACATCAATGAGAAAATATCAATGTCAGCACATTTATGTACAATATCAAAAAATCTCCCCTTTGGCATTGATCACAATATATGATGCGAAAAACCAAATCAATGCACAAAGAAACCATATTAACAATACTACCAACAATATCCACAATATCTTTCAAAGTCTCTCTAACAAACCTTCTCAATCATAAACCAATCTCTCCCACTAAGATACATACTTGTTTTTCACATGACTATCTCTACCCCTTTGACATCAATGACAAAGGCACATATATGCACTAATTCATAGAAGCCAAAAATCTATACAAACATCTCTTTCAAAAACTGAAATATGGTGTCTTTGAATACAACACAAGATTCTTTAAAATATTGATAGCACTTGAGTTGTCACAATAGATAGCAATAGGATCATCTATACATATTCTAATATCTTTTAACATTTTCTTCATCCATATCACTTGTGTGCAATTAATAGCAACAACAACATATTCAACTTCAACAGTAGATTATGATATATAATGTTGTTTCTTACTTGTCCATGAAACTAACCTTTTCCCCAAAAATAATGCTCCTCCACTTGTGCTCTTCCTATCATCCACATTACTTTCCCAATCCACATCAATAAATGCACTCAATATAAAATCATCATTCTTGCCATACCATAAGCCATAATCAATTGTCCCCTTCAAGTATCTGAATATCCTTTTAACAATAACATGTGATTCCTTCAATTTTGCTTGAAATCTTGCAACAATGCAAACAAAATTTATAATATTCGGTCTAGTTTGTGTTAAGTAAAATAAGTCACCGGTCATTGATCTATATCTTGTTTGATTTACATTCCATGAATCATCATCCTTTGTCAATTTGCAACCAGTAACCATAGAAGTACCAACAGGTTTTAAATCATCCATACCAAATTTATTCAACAACTCTTTCACATACTTGGACTGAGATATGAAAATACCTTTATCAGATTGTGTAATTTGTAGGCCAAGAAAGAATTTCATCTCTCCTATCATAGACATCTCAAACTCTTTTTGCATCTCATCATTAAATTATTTACTCAACTTGTCATTTCCACAAAAAAATGATATCATCCACAAAGAATTCAACAATCAAAATATTATCATGATCAACTTTGAAGTATAAGTTACTATCAGCAGTACCTTTATTAAAACCAATCTTCAATAGGTACTTATCTAGTGTTGCATACCAGGATCGAGGGGCTTGTTTCAATCCATATAATTCTTTCTTCAATAGGAAAACTATGTCATCTTCATCAGACAATGAAAAAACCATCAGGATGCTCAATATAGACTTCCTCTTCCAAATCTCCATTTAAAAAGGCCGACTTGACATCCATCTGATATAATTTGAATTTTTATAAGTAGCATATGCATGAAACATCCTAAGAAATTCAATTCTAGCAACAAGAGGAAAGGTCTCCTCAAAATAAATACCTTCCATCTATGAATATCCCTTACAAAAAAGTTTGGCTTTGTTCAGAACCACTTCACCATCTTCATTCAATTTGTTTCTGAATACCCATTTAGTATTGATCACATTCTTGTTCACAGGTCTAGGAACAAGATTCCATGTCTTGTTCTTCTCAATCTGTTCCAACTCTTCTTCCATATCTTTTAAACACTTTGATCTTTGTATCCTTCATCAACATCCTTAGGCTCAATCTTAGAAATCAAACGAATTTCATTTCTAGAAATTCTTCCTCTAGTCTGAACACCTTGATTCCTATCACCAATAATCTATTTTTCTGAATGATTTAACCTTACATACCTTGGATTATTTGGATTTGAATTCACAACTGACTCTTGTGTTCTAACTCTTCCTCATTTGCAACTTCTTCATTTTGTTCTACCGAACCATTCTAATTCTAATTCTGATTTTGTGCTTGCACTATCTAATTTTCTTCTTCATCATCTAATTCATAACTACAAGGTCTAACATGTTTCTAATAAATTTCTTCCACTTTTACATATCACTCTCAATTATCTTCCTCAACCTATTGTTATAAAATTTGTATGCTTTGTTTTTTGTAGAATAACCAACAAAGATTCCTTCATCGGATCTAGTATCTAATTTTCCTATATCTTCATCTCTTTTGATATAACATTTGCTTCCAAGAATTCTTAAGTACTTCACAGTAGGAATATGACCATACCAAAGCTCATAAGGGGTCTTACCAATACCTTGCTTGATTTGATCTCAGTTCAAAATATAGACTGTAGTGCTAACCGCTTCTCTCGAATAGATATGTGGTACATTTCCTTTAATCATCATAATCCTTGCAGTGTCAATGGTTGTTCTATTTCTTCTCTCTACAATGCCATTCTGTTGTGGAGTTTGCAGAGCAGACATTTTCCTTTTTATCCCATGCTCTTCACAAAATGCATTAAACTCACTAGATGTAAACTCATCATCTCTATTAGATCTCATACATTTTAGCTTCATATATGTTTCAATCTCAATTATAGATTTGAAAATCTTGAATTTATCAAAGGCTTCAGATTTATCCTTAAAAAATGTAACCCACATCATCCTTGAATAACCATCAATGAATAAGATAAAGTATCTATCTCGATAATAACTTCTAGTTCTAGCAGGACTATGTGAATCAGTATGCACCAAATCTAACAATCCACTTGAAGAATAGGTCTTAATTTTGAAAGTAGATTTAGTTAGCTTACTTGATTGACATTCCTTACACATCACATTAGCCGCATTCATCAATTTAGCCAAATCTCTTACTGCATTTGTAGTGCTTATCTTCACAATGTTATCAAAGTTCACATGACAAAATCTCTCGTGCCACAATTAACTGTCATCAATCTTAGCAAACAAACATCTATTCTCTGAATTGTTCAAATGAAACACATTACCTTTAGTCTCTGTACCTGATGCAATTTCAATTCCAGTGCTTCCAAGGATTTTACACATTTCATCCTTGAATTGTAAGTGGTAACCCTTATCAAGTAGTTGTCCAACACTTAAAATATTACGCCTTAAGCCTTCAACATATAAAACATCATCAATATTACTCTTACCATCAAGTGTAATGGAACCTCTACCTCTAATTAAACAAGAGGCATTATTATCGGATCTGAAAACACCACCATAAAAATCTTCTAGCTTCACAAGTTTTCTTTTGTCTTCGGTCATGTAATGTGAGAAACCACTGTCAATAACTCAATCATCTTTCTTATCCATGTGTGAAACCAATGCTTTTTCTTCATTCAAAGAAATAGGATTCTCATCTATGATAGCAATAAATACAATCTCATATTTACTCTTCTTAGATTCATCATCAGTTACACCTTTATCAACAACATAATAACACTTATTCTGACATTTAGGCACGAATTTCCTAGACTTGTACTTAGGCTCTTTATTTGGACATCTTGAAGCAATATGACCAATCTTATTGTATGAAAAACATTTCAAAGGTAATTTTACTTCATACTTACCATCTCCCTTAGGTATTCTCTTCATAATTATGGCTTCAAGTTCTTCAATATTTCTTTATTCTTCCTCAATCTCTCCTTAATCTATGCCCATTCCTTAGCATATTTAGATACATACTTAGATGAACTTTGTCCGGGGTCATATCTTTCCTTATCCTTAGAAACAATAGCTTTCAATGTAGATTCAACTTTAGGAAAACTATTACCAAATTCTCTCAATTCAAAAGAAGATACTTACCAACCAATGTGCCTCTTGTTACAGTTGTTCTTCATTCTTCTACAATGTTCCACTAGCACATATGATTCCACAAACAAGTTCGGTTACCTTCTGCAAAAAGGAAGTAATGTTCTCATCTTCAATGCTTCATATTTCTCTTTCAAAATTTGTAACTTGGCTTGCTTCATACATGCATCTCCTTTATGTAAAGTCTCTAATTTTGTCCATATCTCATGTGCGGTCTCCAATTTCATGACATTTGTGTATTTTGCATCTGACAAGGTGCTTAACAAGGCTTCTTTTGCTCTCATATTGTACTCAAATTGATTTTTCTCATTAGGATATGTAGTAGAAAGATCAACAGGACAGATGTAATACTTCTTAGAGACTTCCAAATATTCTTCTCCATGCATCTCAAGTGTGTAATAATCTGACCCTTCCATATGGAATAATTAGTACCTCCAAATCTCAAACTATCCTTCTTAAAGGATGCCATCGAGATCTCCTCAAGCGATTAAGCTTCCAAAAGAGGGTTCAACTCTGATACCAATTGTTTGGAACAAGAAAACACACACAACTAAGAGGGGGGAGGGTGATACAGTTGTGTCCCAAAATTTCAAACTCTATTCAACTTATTAACCTTAATCTTAGATACAAATGATAAACATAAATGCAAGATCACAACACATAAATCAACACATAACACCAAGATTTTTGACATTGAAACCTGGTTAAGGGAAAATCACGGTGGGGATCAAACCCATGAGATAATATACTCTATTAAAAACACTATACCATGTTAGGAGTATTACAAAGGGGAATGCACCTACATTCAGGCACAATGCCTAGAGCTCACTGCTCAAATACATCAAGGGCTTCAACCAAAAAGAAGGCTCATTTCCTTACAAAAATCTCTGATTACAAATCACAATGGACAACAATCCATAACTCATGAACTAACTAATAACATCTTAGTTATGCCAATATAGTTCCAATGAAGTACACATCTCTGCCTCAATTGCAAATTCCACTCGTACCTCTTCGCACATCACATGTACTCTCTCACTCATTCTCATCCACACATTCACAATCATAAATGATTATATTCTTTATATATATATATATATATCCCTACTAGGTCGGACAGGGATCTAATTACAAAATATTAATTCATTACAAATCAATACACAATGCGATCCAGTGAATGTCGGCTAAGACATAGAAATGATCAATAACAACTTCCTCAAACATGCTCCAGGACCATAAATCTATTAGTTAACAGATTTTCCTTTCTATAATATTGACTCAAACCCTCACAAGACCTCTCTGTCATCAACAATTGAACAAATTGAAATAAAATAACAACAGTTTGATCTCTGAATTTTATAGGTAAGCTCTCCTTGACAAATCTTCAATGAATATGTTTTGGTATTTTCTGAATATGAAAGGGTATGCTCTTGATCAGAGAGAAGGATAGGCTTATAATGGATGCACACCACCATGACACCTATGATAAAGTATGAAATCATAAAACTAGAACAAAATCTAATTTTTGTAATTATCCTCCACAACCATAAAAAATAAAATACAATTAACGTTTCCACAATAAATTCTACATGCACATCTTCATGACCATGAAATTAAACTATTAAACATCATGAACATAACAGAAGAAGAAAACCAATAGTGACTCGCATATCACCTTATAACCATAGATCTCAAAAGCACAGTTTAATATCTATAATTAATTAATTTCATCCACCATATATTCATCCATTTAATAGAAAAGTTCTATTGAACAACAACCATAATGCAATTTCGAGTCTCACATAGTTGTCATAGCAACATGGAGAAATTGAATTAAAAATTGTTGATCCTTTGTAATGAGTTTAAGCAAGTATTTATAGTATTTTCTCCTTCCAAGCGGTTACATATAACAATATTTAAAATGAATTCATAAAATAGAAAACTAACAAAGCATGTAACCAAAAAATAAAAATATGACATGACAGAAATGAAGACATCAATTTTTAAATGTCGTGTGGCTTCTTTTCCTCCTTTGTTGGCCGCGTCAGTTTCCTTATCTTTTTGGCTCTCTTTATGCTTTTGAAGGGAAGTAACTACACATGTGATATCTTCAATCCTGAGTACACTAACATTGGTACTTTGAATGATCCAAAATAGAGTATTTTATCTCATGTCATCAACCTTTTCATTGAAGGTTTCAGAGCGTTTTCCATACCACATCAGTATTGCATCAATTTTAGCCAATTTATGATGCTCTTCTTTGCAATACATATAAGGATTAGTTATGTTATCAATATTCTGTTGATAGATGGGTTTTAGCTCATCCATAATGGCAGGATCCTTTTTGCCTTCTTGTTGTAAGTTTCACCCAATTTATGAGAAAAAATTTCTCATCTGTTCTATATCCTCTTTCATATAATCTAGAAATTCCTTCAGTTTCTTAATACTTTTGGCTATGCACTCACACTTGTATGTCAAGCTAAACATCCACTCTTGAAGTGGTTCATCAGGAGATTCTAGAAAATTCAATTTAACTAAATTCTCAACTTTCATATCCTTTACCTTTGTGATTGACATTAGGGCTCGTCTATAGGATTTTTCTTCCTCCTTTGCCACCTCAATTTCTGCTATTATTTTGTTCTGGGCTTGAATCAGATACTTGTAAGATTCACTCAAATGAGTAATAAAAGGAAAGCCTCACACTTTAAGATCTTCTATCCATTCTGTGGTCACACCACTGATGTGCTTATCTACCTTTAATTGTGCAATTAGTGCCAAGTTTTTCTTTGAAGTGGGATCCATGATACCATCAGAAGTACCCTCTTCTTGGGAATAAAAAGGTACTAGGATTTTTATGAGGCAATCAGATAGTAAAATAACCATAGACTTGAGGTGTTCTTTGTCTAATTTATTCTTTTCTAACCCTTCTTCAATTTGATGGTTAGTAAACTTCCACATTCTTATGTTTGTTTCATGGCATGGTATGCGCGTATCAATCCTTGTCATAGTAAAATTGGTTGCTAGGGTTTCACTAAGATTCCTAGTTAGCAAAGCTTGGGCCATTTCCAAATATACATGCCTTGTTCCTTCATCCTTTTCTAGGTTTTCTAATGTCTGAATTTTATTCTTGTTCTTTGAAGGGGAGGGTTCTATAAACATTGTGAGACAAATTCCTAAGAATGTTGTCTATCCTCTTCTCTTTTCCTTTTCTTCTCCAAAGTTTCCTCTAACCAAGATGGGGTAGTGAGGACCTGAGAGGTATACTCAAGGGTTCCATAATTAAGAAATGATTTCTTCACCACTGGAGGGGTTTCTATTTGGGGTTGTTTAGAAAAAAGAAATTTTGGCAATTTCCCAGCAAGAGAGTGAGAATGAGGAGGTTCTTTTGTTACCTGATCTATTTGTCTAGACTCTTCCTGTAGATATTTTGCATCTTCTTCCTGAGCTTCTTGTTGTTCATTCTCTTGGGAATCTTTCTGTATTGCCTCTTCTTCTTTTTTTGAAATTTCTTGAGCTCGTTACTTCTGTAGCTCATCACCTTCTTCCTTAGCTTCATCACCAATTGTAAAATCAACATGTGGGAGGGATCAATCTGTAGCTATTTTTTTGGTGACTCATCACCTCCATCCGCTGCATGTGAGGAGGTTTGTGTTGGTAAGTTTAATATAGGAGTGAGATATGTTGTTGTAGCCAAAGAATTTTGCATAGGAGCTGAACAAGCATGGGATAAAGTAGATTTATTCCTTCCACTTTTACTTTGCTCGACCCATTCTTTTTTCCTTTTCAAAATTGGAGTTGTCTATAGGTCAATGTTATCTATTTTTGGAACATCCGATTTGATAGGCTTCATTGGGGTTCCCTTAATATTTTTCAAATAATAAGGGTCCAACATGTCAGATCTGTCTTCCTCAATTCCTTCAATATCAAATGAGAGTTTATACTCTTGAATTTATTTGATGGTTAATCTTGAACATGACCTTTCCCTCATCTCAAAATCATTTGTACAATTAAACCAATAATCTTCTAATGTAGGAACATGACAATATGCTCGACGAAGTTGCAGGTTATCTTTAACAAAACCACTAGGATCATAATTGTTACCCCCAATTTTTCTTGTTATTCATTGACTCATTCTTTTCAAAAATCCCCTTATAATTGTTTTCGAGCTAGCATCGCTATGGTTGTTTCCCATCCTTTGCATGATCCTCTTATTGGTTGAACTTGAATCTTGAACCACCATAGTTCAAGGTTCAATAACACCCTGCGATATGTTTTTCTTTTTTGTTGTTTTCATGTAAACTAAGCGGCATGTTTTGCAAAACTTGTCTGTTCGTTGCACTTGAATCTTGAACTAGCCTAGTTCAAAGTTCAAGGTTCAATTGCACCTTACAACTTGCTTTATATTTTAGTGATCTTTTTTATTTATTTTCTTGCCGCTCATTTTATCTCTTTAAACATGCCAAGGGGTAGTTGTGTCTTGTCTCAAATTGAACTCAACTTTTGAACTTGCTTAGTTTAGAATTCATAGTTCAAAGGATGCTATCAAGCCAAGAGAAAGAAAAGGCGGTGGTGACGTGATAGTGATGTGACAGAAATGACAGCTAGCAGAGAAGGTGGCATCTGTGCATGGCGTAGATATAATCATCATGAGAAGTGATATTTAAGTGTCATTCTCTCATGGGGAAGTATGGTAATTAATGCAGTGATCAAGAAAACCTCTTATCATCATTAATTAAAATCTTTTGTTGACATTTTATTATTAATCGCAAATCTCCCACGATCTTGCGAAGAGATAGTAAATAAAAGGGTGACATTTAGCCTTGTTTTTTATCATGGTAAAAACTCTTCTGGTGGAGGTAGAAGTAATAGAGCAGATGAGGTATCAAATTCTTTCTCAGAGCTTAGGGAAATTGGTGAATACACAGGTTAGTTGTCTTTCCTTGGTGCTCTTAATTCAAGTTGAAGTTGTTGTAATTTTGAAGTAAAAACAAAACCTGTAGAGCTTCTCTTCTTTCTCTGTTCTTCTCTCTTTGTGTCACTATCTTGGTTCGCCAGGAAGCCCCTACTTCCAAATTTTGGGAATGCTTCTTGCCTAATTATTTCTCTGTCAGATTGTGAAAACACATCAATAGAGTCAAGGGCATTGGAAAGAATTAGGAACAAAATTAAAAACCCAGTCTGAGGTTCCATGATAGAGAAAGTAGTATGAAGTGGGCTGGCAGAAGCTGCTGCATTTCCCATAGCAAATTCATACCCTGAGTTGATAATAGAATGTGCCAAGCGTTATAGTAGGGAGGAGAAGTGTATCAAAAAGATATATGAGAGCCCATTAGTTTTCATAACCAGGGATTTTATTTTAATAGCAATGGGTATTCCTGTGAAAGATCCCTATGAGGTATGGACTACTGCTTCTTCTCAGTTTGTTTTCTCAACCCAACGTCAAGTTTATAGGAATGAAATTGCACTCAGTCTATTTTTTTAACCCAACGACAAGTTTATAGGATTAAAATTGCAGAACATTGGCCGCTAAAAGCACAAAGAGGAGGGTCTAGACTGCCTTAAAATCACAAAGAGGAGGGTCTAGACTACCTAAGCCTATGACCATAGACCACTTTAAACCAAAGGTTGGGGAATCAGTCATATTACTCAACAGAGTCAAGGGGAATCAACACACATATTTTTGGCAAGATTGGATGTATTTTTACATTCAGATAACCCTAGGCGGCCAGAAATTCATTTACTAGGCTGACACTATTGCAGATGAACTTCATCATCAGTTGGAAAACTTCTCAAGAAGGAATGTTTTTCACATGGCTCATACTTATTATATGTACTTGTTACCCAAATTTTCCAATCCTATGCATTTTTGGCCTTTCTGTATTTTCCCGCCAAAACAGCCAAGCCCCCTTTTCAAAAAATAAAAAATAATGTCTCATCGCGCAATCGCTTTTAAAATTTGCTCAAGTGTTAAGTTGCGCGACTGCGCGACGAGCTGCCATTCGCGCTCATCGCTCAGTCGCTACCTTTTTCGGCATAGGTCTCATCCACTCCCGAGTGAGCGACGAGATCAGCAGGAGATGTTGTCGCGCAGTCGCGCTGACGTTTTTCAAAAGGATAAAGGAAAAGGCAGTGCGCGAGTTGGCGACGAGTTGTTCCGGGAGGTCATCGCGCAGTCGTGATGTCTTTAGAGATTAATGTTGCAAGTCTGCGATCGAGCGACGAACTCGAATGGTAATGCATCGCTCAGTCGCTGCAGCAATGAAATAAAAGAAGGGATGGCATGCGACTGCGTGACCAAATGAAGAGCAGATGATGTCACTCAGTCGCCGAACAGAAAAGATAATAGAAAGATGACTCGCGACTGAGCGATCAATGAAGGATGGTTGCTCGTCGCCCAATCGCCGATGTTCCAAAGTAAAGAGAAGTGGGGTCGCGACTGCGCGATTAAGAAAAGGAAAGTGCTCGTCGCCCAGTCGCCAAACTTTGCAGATAAAAGAGAATACACCCGCGACTGTGCGACCGAGTAGAATAAAGAGCTCGTCGCCCACTCGCTGAGCTGGAAGGATGAATGGAGATCTGAGCGCGACTGAGCGATTAACAAAAGATAAGCTCGTCGCGCACTCGCGGATAAAATAAGAGTAAATGAAAAAGGATAGCGAGTGCGCGACCAAAGGAAAGGGGAGCTCGTCGCTCACTCGCTGAGTAATAAAAATAGAGTAAAAGGCCTCGTCGCTTAGTCGCGAAGTAATGAAGATAAAGAGCGGGGTCCACCTTCAGTCGTTAAATTGCGTGAAGAATTCAACAGTTGATGAAATGTCTTCCGACTTGGCTACCACCCTTTGGTCACGTTGTCGCCAGAACCATGAGAGGTGACTCAGCGTTCCAGTATGCAGAAAAGTAACTAGTGGCTGTGTGACAGGTGGCATATGACAGGTGGATGTGGGTCCTCAGTCGGGTGATCGCCAGACAGAAAGGGTGGATCAAGTGACTTCGAGACTAGGTGTTTCATTGCCCCAGTCGCAGGATCGCGAGATAATTTAGGGGTACCCTCAGTTTTCAAACGATTAAATGTCAGCCGTCCGATGCAAAACACAGATGATCCAACGGCGGTCGCATAGTCTGATGATCAAAGTGCCCTACGTGAAAAGTACTCCCGATTCAGCGACAAGGGTCAGTCGGGATGTCGCTAGAAGGATTAAGGACACATGTTGACCGCTAAGATAGGTCAAAGGGCTCAGTGCTGTGTTCTCCCGACTTGGTGACTAAGTGTGGTCGCGTGGTCTCAGTACTGGGAGATAGCATCTGGCGATCAGGCGACAAACCGTGATGGTTAAAAGGAGGCAGTTAGGCGCTGGGTCGCTAGAAGAAAGGTGGGTTAAGGAAATTGCCTCGCGACTTGTTTTCATACAGTCGGGATGTCGCTGGATCTGGCTCAAGTTAGACAGAGGTAAAAATTCTATTGTCACCTAGTTTGGAGATTAAACCCTGGTTAAGAACTGATGCTCGCAATAAGGAGACTAGCCGTTGGTCGCGTGATCGTGAGACTTTGAATTTGAATATTTGGCGGCAGTTTTTGCACTGTGATTGCTGGGCAGCCATGGTTCCTCTGTGCTCATGTTCCAGAACTAATCAGAGAGGTTTAGATTGCAGAAGGCCATGCACAGAGAGTCTGTTGATTCCTGGAATAAAGTTGTTCGCCGTCAGTTAAAGGAACAGAAGATTCAGAGACGTGCTCAGGGAGATACAGAGTCCAATCATGAAGTTATTGCTCTCTCAGTTGTAGTTGGCAGAAGGGCATGGTCATACTCGATGGATCATTGATGAGAGTTTGAGCGGCGGCCGTCAGGGGTCACTTCCCGTCCTGGGGGACTGTGATCAGTTGGTGAGCATTCATGATAGAGAGTTACTTGCAGAGTATAGCTGATCCTTCCAGGTTGCTTGTTCACAAGGCGTAATCAAGTACAGGGATGGGCGCAAGTTAAAGGAAATCTAATCTGATCGATTCACCTTGATACACATTTATGACCAGATTAGATTTTGTACTAGGGTCAATTATTACATTATAAATCTGTAACCCTAGCTAGGTTTTGGACTCCTGCCTGCGTGCATGGGAGTATAAAAAGTTTTTTGAGAGCTTTAGCGCTCAGATTTTGGCATTTTGTAAAGAGAATTATTTCTCTCTCAGAGTTATCTGTGGCATCCTTTCTGCCCTCTGGATTTTACATTGTGTAATTCTCTCATTGATCATACAAGCATTCTGGAAGTACTTTGTGATAATTCTTCATATCCCTATACTTCCTTGTTTTTATCATCTCTTATTGGATTGATGTTTATGAATGTTGTTACTAGATTTGGGGTTCTTAGTCCCTCTCATTTTCTGTAATTCTGTGTGTTGTTGTGTTTGATCTGATTTAGATGTTTTGTGGGTATACTTCAACCCCTAGCAGTCTTGTCTCATTCCTACACCTAGTTACAGAGAAGGATGTCTGCTTGCAGGTCATAGTTTGTGCCTTATGTTCAGGCCTTCCTATGAAATACTTATGCAAGCCTATCTAATGAGTTGTGACTTGTTAGACCTGTTTCCTCTATTAGTTTCATTCCTCTATACTGAGATCCAAGCCTTAATTTCAGTGCATCACCTAGTAGGTAGTTTGCTTTCAGTCATTTCCCTTTCATGCAATCCTTCTATCCCTTTCCCTCAAAGATTTACTTTCCTGTTAAGGAGAAAATTAAGGTGATTATCCAAGAGGAACCAGCCTAGAACCTGGAGGTCTCATCTCGGTTAGCATAAGGTCCCACAACCTTGAGATGATTCCCATGTTATACTGGATTATCAAGACCAAG
>MU225927.1:353202-373158 GCA_018584345.1 Thuja plicata
CTTTCATGCAATCCTTCTATCCCTTTCCCTCAAAGATTTACTTTCCTGTTAAGGAGCAAATTAAGGTGATTATCCAAGAGGAACCAGCCTAGAACCTGGAGGTCTCATCTCGGTTAGCATAAGGTCCAAAAACCTTGAGATGATTCCCATGTTATACTGGATTATCAAGACCAAGAGAGCTTGAGATCAGAGGCGCAAATCCAGTGTATAACAGTACTATCATGCACTAGAGAATGAAAAGACATTTTTCATGAATTTCTTGTTCCAAATATGAAGGTATACGACTATTACCCTCATTTGTAGAGAAAATTTTACACTTATAACTACATGAGAGAAAATGAGATTTTTTCCAGAAGGTTGGTCTATGATTTGCAGGGGAACACTGAAAATAGAATGACAGAAGAAGCTAATAACTTCATTGACACTTATGGGGGTTTCTTTATCCAGTTTAGGAGATTCACTTACATAAGGATCAGAGGGTTTGAAGGTCATCCATTCAGGCTCCCAAGGTATGCTCTAGATAGCCATGTCATAATTTAAGTAGGACATTAATTGGCTCATGTGCATAAGGGCGTGAAGGATAGGAAAGTTTCAAGAAAAATCAATCTTTTCCATTGAGCTCAGGTTCTACACATGTAAAACATCCTCGGATGTCCTCAACCTAGAATTAGAATTGAACAAGTTAAATCTGAAAACCTTTGAGGCTAGGAAATATTTTGACAGCAGAGGTTATGCATCCAAACACTTTAGTTTGCCTACTGAATTTCAACATCTTCCCCAAATGAAATATTACTAGGAAAACTGCACCGATGACTTTGAGGTAAGAAGAAGGGTGTGGTCGAGATTCACTCTTAGCTAAGTTGTTACACTAAGAATAGACCTTGATATCATAGGGATATAGGAAGAGGAAGGTGAAGAGATAATTGATGATCAGTTTGAAGCTAGATTCATAGGATCACCTTTGCCTGAAATAGACTGGGGTATTGATGGAAGAGACAACATACATATCAAAAATCTCAGTGTGATCAAAAGAACTGAAAAGTGGATTAATGAAAAAAGGCCTCCTGTGCAAAAGAGGCACAACACACGGAGATCTGCCCTTGCCAGCCCTATTAAAAATCCTATTTCTCCATATAATGTTTATGTTTCTATTGAAGGTTCCTCCAAGATTAAAAATAAAAGAACTCTCAAGCCCAAGTCTGAAAAATAGAGTGTTTCATGTATTGCTCCATCTGTGCGAGTTACAATGACCAGATCCAAAAAAGAGGGCATTATGGTAGCTAAGGAAAACAAAGTAATCAATCTAGATGAAATGGACAGTCCAATGTCGGAGAAGAACACTCAACAAACTCCACCTAAAGAGGATGAGGTGTTAGAAAATGGCCAGTCTGATACAGGGGATTCCACAACTGTTGCAATGAACACACCTCTACAGACACCACCTCTCACACTCAAATGGCTGGAAGCATCAATTAGAAAGAAAAGGAATGTGTTGCCCATCACTCTACCTATGGAGGACATGGTTAGAAAATGCTTATGGGATACAGTCAAGCCAAAAAGGATTAGAAACTGAGTCTATGATTTATATAAATGAAAAAGGGTATTGGGTTGCTGAGCGAGAAGTTCCTAAGGAAGATAAGGATGTCAGCAAAGCCACTGTTGATGATTTTATAGTTGTAAAGATAGACCTTGGCATTGCAACTAGAGTAGCGGATGCAAATAACCTAGAAAAATCTACCAAACAGATGTTGTACAAGACTTTTAGAGATGAGAAGGATAAGGAGTTGAAGGCTACAAACAAAAACTTGGCAGATTTCATACAAAAAGTCTAGGATCCCAACTCTCTACCACTAGCTCAAGCACCTCAATTCTTTGACCCTCATTCTTTCAAAGTCAGATAGACATTGGATCAAATCCAGAGGAACAAACTCATTGTTGACATGTTCAGCAAGTGGATACATGGTGTAATCCAGCGTGGAGGTGATTATATCGCTCAGTTGATTCAAACACATGAAACTGTTGCAGCGTCAATCTCAGAAACACTAACAGAGTTGGCTGAATGGGAGAAGGAAAAGAAAAGTGGGCCAACATGATGAATCAAATGAATGAGATTGAGAAATATGGGATAACGAGGTTCCTTTCCAAAAAACCAGTTCCAGGTTTAGATGAAGATGTCCTTTATGTATCCATTAAGAGTATTGAATGGTGAAATTCAGTCATCAAAGTCGGACATGAGGGAGCTACCCATTTTCTGAATGAGTTAAAAGTGATGACATACATAATACAGAAGGACCTGAAGTGTCTCAACATCACTTTGATAAGTGAAGATGGTCAGAAGATCAGAGATGCAGGGTAGATGAATCAAGAATTTGAAAGAGGAGTTTCAGCCATAAAGGACAATAAAGACCTAATCAAAGGAGATTTTAAATTGATGGAAAACATTGAAGCCATGTTAGTAGTTTGTGTTGAAAATTTGGAGTCACACAAACAAAAAATTATCCAGGTGTGCAAAGACAAGAAGGTGCTGAAACAAAGGATCATCCACATCATGCCACTATCCTCAATGTTTCCAATGTGCACAAGGAGTGGAGGAATGCTCATGCAAACAATGTTGCTAAGGACCAGTCTATGGGCTCCAGCTCATCTTCCACTCTGTTATCATGCTCTGATGATCTCGGAGTGTTACTAGATTATTTTGCTTGTTCTGTTTTTAGCAGTGCTTTCAGTTTTAAAAATTGTTTTTCATCCCGAAGCTCTGGGAGAGTTTTCAGGGCTTTAAGTTGTATGCTTTATTCTAATGGATATATATAGCCAAAAAAACTTTGAATTGGCCGATAATAATTTTGATAGAATAGATAGATAGACTGAGTGATCTATTTTAGTTTAATTTTTTGGTGAATTTTCTAGAATATACTTTGAAGATCATTTTTTGAAATCAATGAAAGACAAATTTCCGCTAATATAAATCTGTTGGTTTATATTGGTGAATTGATCCATGGGGTTATCTTTGGTTGATCATAATTCTTTCTTGAAGTAAATCTTTCTTAGCCTCAGTTTCTAAATTGTTGCAATTTCATATTGTCGAATGTGTAGTAAATTGAAGTCTATGGGCTTCGTAGGATGCATACATTTCTTTCAGTACAATGATTGGAATGTACTTGTATGTGAGTTACTATGAAATACCTTATTTACTTTCTGGTGAAAAGTATGTTTTTGCAAGTGCATTTTTAATCTTTTAAAATTCATTGAAAATTCATCCGGGATTTGTACCATAATTCAGAGGGTCAATATCATGTATACCTAATCCAACTGTTAGTATGAGATTGATGTTTCCTTTATGGGCTACAGAGTGAAGAATTAATTATATAAAAAGGGATAATTTCATTTACTTATAGATTTTTGGCAACTTCACTGGAGAGTTTGATACGAAGTATACCGGTGCTGAATAATTATTATCTAATGAATAATCATGATTTTTCCTGCTGCCATCTTTCCTAATCAAGAGGAAATACCACCAGTTGTGCAGCCTAATTTGAATTTTCAAAATACACAAGAAGATATTATTTCTAATTTAAATACCCTAGCTTGGAATTCAAGAAACAACAATCATCAATATCAACAAGTTCTTCTGGTCTTAGAAGAGGAGGAAGACATAGGTGAGTGGCTAAGAGGTCTACCCATTTCCCAAGAGGCAGAAATAGTGAATAGAGTGGCCCAGAGACCATAAAATATTTTCATTCTAGATTCCCGACCTTATACTAGGTCCCAAAGGAGGGAAGGCATCTTTGATACTTTCTTCCAAGAATTGCAAAATATTCAATTTCCTATAGTCTATACTCCTAAAAGAAAGGTCAAGAGTAGACCATCTTCTCCCCCCAAGACATCTCCCATTATATCCTTTCCTTCCCACACGTGACAAGCTTTGAATTTTTCTGGTATCCAAACTCTACCTCTTGTGACTATTTACCCAACAACAGTCATGGCACAGCCTTGGGCAGCAACAATAGGGCCTCTGAATCTAGGTGGAAATCATAATTTTCCTAAAGGAGCTAGAGAAGTCCTACCCAAATTCTATGGGGATGGGAAAATCATGGCTGAGGACCACCTCAATTCTTTTAATATAGTTTGTGGAATTTTGGTCGTCCAGCATTAGGATGTGGTTGTTAGAATTTTTGTACAAACCCTCTCTGAGTCAGCCGCTGATTGGTTCTATCACTCACCTAATGACCATATCACCAACTAGGATAGTATGAAGAGTGCCTTTGAGGCTCATTTTAAAAGTGTGTCAGATGAACACTCTTGCTTGCACAACTTACTCAACTAAAAAAAGAGATACATGAGCCAATGAGAGAGTTTATAGCAAAATTTAATAAAATCATTCATAAAATCCCTCAAGTGAAAAGACATACCCCTAAAAATCAAAAGGAATTCTTTTGGAATGTTATGTCGCCTAACATTGGTTTCCAGTTTAGGAGGGAAAGAGTATCTAATTTGCAGGTTGCCCAAGACATGTCTATTGAAATAGAAGATGATTTAATAACCACAGGGAAATGGAGAAAGGATGTTCAAATACCTAATCCACAAAATGCTTCCCCCTCTGATCCTTTGTTACAAATACTAGTGAATGATGTGATTACAATTAAAAGGCAGTGTCCAAAAGGGAGTGCTAACCCTCCTTCCCCATATAGAGACATTCCTAGGGGAATGACTGATCAAGATGGTCCTAGCCACAAGAATCTAGGTTACCTCTCATTTGGACAAAAAAATGTTGGAAGATCCTCCTAGAAGAGATAACATGTGCACATTTCACCTCAATGATGATCACGATGGTACCACTTGTCCTGAGATGATTCGGTCCATGCAGATGTATGTTAACAAAGAACTAGCTGAAGAATCACCTGGAGATGTAGAAAGTCCTCAGTTACTTGGTGGCTCCAAAAACTATTATATGGAATATGAATCCGACTCTGAGTGAGGAGGTTATATTCTGGTAACTCTTGAGGACCCCACATGTACAATATTTACCAGAGGTCATCAAAATTCCCAAACCAATGATTCACCATCGACCTTGTAGCATTGGGACAAAGGTAAGGACCCCTTCTCTAAAATCCATTTTTCAAAAATCAGAACTCTAAAGAGGATGAATTGCCAAATAAGTTTGACTCTAATTCATCCTTTGATATTGTTGATTTTTGTAAAAATTCCAAAATACAAGTGTCCCCTGTAGAATACCTTAGGATAAACCCAAGGGAATTAGAAAGACTTATGAACTATGTTAAATCAGGACAACTCTCTTCAAATTCTATAGCTAATGAAAATACTCATGCAATCCTACCAGAACAAGCTACCTTAGCTACCCAATCTACTGAAGATACTAATATTTCCCTAGGAGCAAAACAAAACCCTTTTATTTATCTTTGTTTATCCATGGTTTCAAATTGAATAATTATGTAATAGACTCTGGAGCATCTGAGAACATAATGCATGCATCTGATGCAAAGGCCGTAGACCTTCCCCTAACCGTGACCTTTGGAAAATGTTACGCTATGGATTCAAAATAAGTCCCGTTGGTAGGTCAGATTAAAGATGTCCAAGTGGCCCTTGTAGCCCATTCCAGTAAGAAGATCAAATTGACCATTCTTGTTGCTGAAATTTTGGCCAGTTATGGGATGTTATTAAGTAGGACATTTTCTAGGGACCTTGGAGGTGAAATAAAATTAGATTGGTCCCAAGATACCATTCCCGTGGGAAATAAAAAATTGTCTTACAAAATGAAGGAAAATCTAAATATACTGTATTTCCATCTGAGGATCCTAAATCTAAGATTCTTCATCAAGAGTGTGATTTTGGAAACTACATGATCTCTTCAGTGGCAGATGTAGCAGAGGGAATAGTACAGGAAACCAATGGTCAGTGGTCCTTAGATTTTGATGGAAGTTGTGCTTTTTTTGGTTCTGGAGTAGGAGTAGTGTTGATATCCCTAGAAGGAGATATGTTTCCTTGGGCATTTAAGTTAGAGTTTAATAACATGAATAACATTTCTGACTATGAGGCACTCCTGCTTGGCATTGAAGAAACAAAGAAGATGGAAGTAAGAATGATTAAGGCTAAAGGAGATGCAAAATTAGGGGTAAGACAGGTAAGGGGAAGATATTCAACAAAAAATGAAAGACTCAAATATTACAGAAACCGTGTTTGGGATGAAATTGGGGAATTTGAAGCCTTCTCTATAAAGGATATTCCTAGAGACCTAAATAACAGGGTTGATTCTTTGGTAGTTTCAGCATCCCTGATGTTTCCACATTCAAATTTCAAAGAAAGTTCCTACAAGATTAAAATGGTCTACAGACCTAGGGTTTCGGATAATGCTAAACATTGGCATATTTTCCAAGACAATAAACAGATAGACAAATTTTTGCAGATGGTCAAAATTTTTAGCACAACCTTCTTCGAAGGGTCACACTCGACCTGTGATGAATTCTTCTATGATCTAGGTAAATACATAGATGAAGAGATTGTTCAAATGAAAGGGAACCACATCCCCAAGGGGCTCGTTTCTCTCAAAAACTTGTTTGATAGACAGGACGCAACGGAACAACCACCCTTCCCCCATGAGAATATTGATCAAGGTGATTTTGAGAAGGTAGATATAGGAGAAGGAAGAAATCCTAAATGCATAAACTTGGGCAAATATTGCACACCCAATGAGAAGAGAAGATTCACTAGCTTGTTAAAAGAGTACAAAGACATTTTTGCTTGGTCTTACCATGACCTTAAGAATTTTAAAGGGGGAAAATTTCAAAACCATAATCCTCTTAAGCTTGGAACTACACCTTTCAAAACAAAGCTAAGGAATTACAATCCAAATGTGTCTGAAGAAATTAAAAAAGAGGTGGAAAATATGTTGCAAGCCTGAATCATTTATCCCATACACCATTCCACCTAGGTTGCAAACATAGTACCTGTAAGGAAAAAGAACAGAGAAATAAGAATTTCTGTTGATTTCAAAAACTTGAAGCAGAGAAGCCTGAAAGACAACTACGGTCTCCCTTTCATGGACCATATTTTACAGACTGTGGTGGGCTCATAAATGGTATCTATGTTAGATAGGTATTCCAGGTACAATTAGATCAAGGTAGTTGATTGGGATCAATATAGAATGACCTTTACCACGCCATGGGGTACATATGCCTATAATCATATTCCCTTTGGGTTGATCAATGTAGGTGCTACTTTTCAATGAGCCATGAAGTATTCCTTTAGTCATCTGATAAATAGGATAATTTTCATTTATCTTGATGATTTAACGGTCTTTTCCAAAAGACGCAGAAATCACCTGAAAGATTTGGGAACAGTTCTGCAGAGATGTAGGGAACACGACATATCTTTGAACCCTAAGAATTATGTTTTTGGGGTTACAAAAGGGAAGTTTTTAGGTCACATCATGTCAAAGGAGGGGATCAAGATTTATCCTAAAAGGGTAAAGGCTATTATACAACTTGGGCTGCCCTCAAACAGGACTGGTGTTAAGTCATTTTTTGGGTAGGTCAATTTTCTTCGAAGATTCGTTCCTGATTTTGCAGAAACAACCAAACATATGGTCAGCCTTCTAAGTGAGAAAATCCCTTTTAAGTGGGATACAAAGGTTGTGAAGGCATTTGAAGATGTTAAGAAAGCCATAGCATGCACTCCTGCTTTGATAAATCCATATTACAAAAAAGAATTTCTTACTGCTATGCCTCAGAGCACACATTGTCTGGAATATTGTTGCAAGAAAATGATAAAGAAGAGGAAGTACCTATTGCTTTCATGAGAATGCCTTATAAAAAACATGAGTTAAATTATCCCCTGGTGGAGAAACAGGCCTATGCTATGGTAAAGGCAACAAAATACTTCAGATACTATATCATGCATTCTCACTCTACTCTGTATGTTCCCACTTCTGCTGTAAAAGATGTCCTCACCCAACAAGAAATAGGGATGAAAAACCAAGCTACTTAGATTGTGAGAATTCAAGAATTTGATCTAGACATCTGCCCCACCAAGTTAGTTTGGGGACAAGGTTTATGCAAATTTATGGTTGAGAAAGTACCTAAAGATGAAGTACCCCTGGCTCTTTTTGTTAGTTTGCAAGACACGTTGTTTTCAGACGTAGCATTTTATCAGACATACGAGATTTCCCAAAACATTTAAGTCCTAAGGAGAAAATAAATCTTAGGCTCAAATATGCAAAGTATATTATTGTTGATAACATTCTCTATAAAAAAGTTTTAGATGGGGCGTTACTTAGATGTGTTGATAAAGAACAACAGGAGAGGTTGCTTTCAAAATTTCACAATAAAGCGTGTGGCGGTCATTTTTATTCAACAGTGACTACTTTCAAAATACTCAGTAGCTGCTATTATTGGTTTGGAATGTTTGGAGAAGCCTACAAATGGGTAGAAAATTGTGAGAAGTGTAAGCTACTCAGCGGAAAACCACAGCTGGAAAATCTTCCCTTGAGGCATGTCATTGTTGAAGAACTCTTCAAGAAGTGAGGGTTATATTTTGGCAGCCCAATTAATCCACTGTTTAGTGTCGGCCACACACATATCCTGACCACCACAAATTACTTCACCAAATGGGTTGAAGCGGTCCCTATTAAGAAAATCACGTCAGAGGTGGTATGTGAATTCCTAAATAACTTCATATTGGTCAGGTTTGGGACTCCCCAAAATATAGTTACAGACAATGCTACTAATTTATCTTCTCAAGAATTAAAGTTGTTTTGTTATGATCATGGCATTTACTTATCGCATGCATCTGACTATTACCCTCAAGGGAATGGTCAAGTAGAGTCAAGTAACAAAACTTTAATAAAGATCCTGAGGAAATTAGTAAATGACAATGCCAGCGATTGGAACAAGAGGATTTTTGAAGTTCTCTAGGAAGATCATACCTTTCCTAAAAGGGAAATCAGGACGTCACTGTTTGAGTTAGTAGATGGTACTAAAGCACAAATTTCATTGCCTCTGGAGTTGGCCACTGCAAAATTACAAAAGGTGATAGAAGATAAAATCTTTCAGGACACACTCAAAAAAATAATCATGTATCTCAACAAGATCAAGGAAGAAAGAGAAGAGATGGTGATTCGTATAGCACTACATCATGCCTGGGTCAAGAAACATTTTTATTGAAAGGCCAGGCCCCACAATTTTTTGAAAGGAGACTAGGTATTACTATGGGACAAAAGGAGGGAAGCCAAGGGTGCCCATGGAAAATTGGAATCATTCTGGAAAGGCCCCTTCATCATCAGTGAAGAATTGGGAAGAAATTATTTCAAGATGGAGCACCTTGATGGTACTTTCTTGCCCTTGACCTTTAATGGTAAGGATTTGAAGTTGTATCAGTTGTAGGAATTATTTTCTGCCTTTTTCTGTACATATTTTTTGGTGTGTTGCTTTCTTTCTTTTCCTTATATTTTTTCCTTTCCCGTTCTCTTTTTGCTTTCTATTTTCTATTTTTTGGCCTTTTTTATTTGACTCTCTGGTGTGTGAAACCAAAGCCTTTAAGTTCACCCTTCATCTTCAAGAGTTCTCATCCCTATACGGAGCCATTGTTACCTCCAATTTTTTCTAGTTATTCATTGACTTATTCCTTTCAAAGATCCCCTTATAATCTTTTTCGAGCTAGCATCACTATGGTTGTTTCCCATCCTTTGCATGTTCCTCTTGTCGGTTGAACTTGAATATTGAATCAACCTAGTTCAAGGTTCAAGGTTTAATAACACCTCGCAGTATATATTTTTTTTTTTTTGTTTTAATGTTAACTAAGTGACATGTTTTTCAAAGCTTGTTTGTTCATTGAACTTGAATCTTGAACTAGCCTAGTTCAAAGTTCAAGGTTCAACTACGCCTTACAACTTGTTTTATATTTTAGCGATCTTTTTTATTTGTTTTTCTTGTCACTCATTTTATCTCTTTAAACATGCCAAGGGGTAGTCGTTTCTTGTCTCAACTTGAACTCAACTTTTGAACTTCAAGCAGAGAGGAGGAAAAGGTGGTAGTGACATGACAGTGATGTGACAAAAATGATAGCTAGTAGAGAATGTGACATTTGTGCATGGCGTGGATATAATCATCATGAGAAGTGATCTTTATTTGTCATTTCACTCATGGGGAAGTATAGTAATTAATGCAGTGATCAAGAAAACCTCTTTTCGTCATTAATTAAAATCTTTTGTCACCATTTTGTCATTAACTGCAAATCTCCCACGATCTTGCGAAGAGCTAGTAAATAAGTTGGTGACATTTAGCCTTGTTTTCTATCATGGTAAAAACTCTTCTGGCGGAGGTAGAAGTAACAGAGCAGATGAGGTATCACCTTATTTCTCAGAGCTTAGGGAAATTGCGTGAATAAATAGGTTAGTTGTCTTTCCTTGGTGCTCCTAATTCAAGTTGAATTTTTTGTAAATTTGAAGTAAAAAAAAAACTTGTAGAGCTTCTTTGCTTTCTCTGTGTCATTGTCTTGGTTCGCCATGAAGCCTCCACTCCCAAATTTTGGGTGTACTTCTTGCCTAATTAGTTCTTTTTCAGAGTGTGATGACACATCAATATGGTCAGGGGCATTGGAAGAAATTAGGAACACATATAAACCCAGTCCCAGGTTCCATAATAGAGAAAGTAGTCCGAAGTGGGCTGGCAGAAGCTGTTAAATTTCCCATAGCGACTCTGTGCCTTGAGTTGATAGTATAATGTGCCAAGTGTTACACTAGGGAGGAGAAGTGTATCAAAAATATAGATGGGAGTCCATTAGTTTTCATAACCAGGGATGTTATTTCAACAGCAATGGGTATTCCTGTGAAAGATCCCTATGAGGTATGGACTACTGCATCTTCTCAGTTTGTTTTCTCAACCCAGTGACAGTTTATAGGAATGAAATTGCAAAGCATTGGCTACTGAAAGCACAAAGAGGAGGGTCTAGACTTCCTAAGCCTCTGACCATAGACCACTTTAAACCATAGGTTAGGGAATTAGTCATATAACTCAACAGAGTCAAGGGGAACCAACACACATATTTTTGGAAAGATTGGATGTATTTTTACATTCAGATAACCTTAGGCGGCCAGAAATTCATTGACTGGGATGACAATATTGCAGATAAAATTCATAATCAGTTGGAAAAATTCTCAGGAAGGAATGGTTTTCACATGTCCTCATACTTATTCTATGTACTAGCATGCACCAGGTAATGGAAAGGCCTTTTTCATGAATTGCCTCTTCCAAATATGAAGGTATACGACTATTACCCTCATTTGTAGAGAGAATTTTACACTGATAACTTCATGAGAGTAAATGGGAATTTTTCCAAAAGGTTGGTCTATGAGTTGCAGGGGAACACTGAACAGAGAATGTCAGAAAAAGATAAGAATTTCATTAACACTTATGGGAGTTTCTTTATCCAGTTCAGGAGATTCACTTACATAACGATCAGAGGGTTTGAAGGTCATCCACTCTGACTCCCAAGGTATGCTCTAGATATCCATTTCATAACCAAAGTAGGCCGTAAATTAGCTCATGTGCATAAGGGCGTGAAGGATAGGAAAGGTTGAGAAAAATCAAGTTTTCCCACTGAGCTCGGGTTCTACACATGTAAAACATCCTCGGATGCCCTCAACCTAGATTTAGAATTGAACAAGTTAAATTTGAAAACCTTTGAGGGTAGGAAAGATTTTGACAACAAAGGTTATGGAGCCAAACACTTTAGTTTACCTACTAAATTTCAACATCTTCCCCAAATGGAAGATTACTGGGAAAACAACACCGATGACTTTAAGTAAATAAGAAGGGTGTGGTCGAGACTCACTCTCAGCCAAGTTCTTACACTAAGAATATACCTTGATATCACAGGGAAAAAGGAAGAGGAAGGTGAAGAGATAATTGATGATAATTTTGAAGCCAGAGTCAGAGGATCACCTATGCCTGAAATATACTAGTGTATTGATGAAAGAGACATCATACATATCAAAACTCTCAATGTGATCAAAAGAACTAAAAAAGTGGATTAATGAAAAAGGCCTCCTCTACAAAAGAGGCACAACACATGGATATATGCCCTTGCCAGCCCTATTAAAAATCCTATTGCTCCATCTAATGTTGATTTTTCTATTGCATGTTCCTCCAAGATTAAAAATAAAAGAACTCTCAAGGCCAAGTCTAAAAATAGAGTGTTTCCTGTATCACTTCATATGTGTGAGTTACGAGGACCAGATCCAAAAAAGAGGACATTGTGGTAGATAAGGAAAACAAAGTAATCAATCTGGATGAAATAGAATTTCCAATGTCAAAGAAGAATACTCAAAGAACTCCATCTAAAGAGGTTAAGGTGTTAAAAATTGGCCAGTCTGATACAGGGGATTCCATAGTTGTTGCAATGAACACATCTCTACAGACACCACCTCTCATTCTCAAATGGCTAGAAACATCAATTAGCAAGAAAATGAATGTGCTTCTCATCACTCTAGCCATGGAGGACATGGTTAGAAAATTCTTGGGCGCTACAATCAAGAAAAAAAGGATCAGGACTGAGTCTATGATTGACATAGAAGAAAAAATAGGGTGTTGGGTTGTCGAGCGAGTAGTTACTAAGGAAGACAAGGATGTCAGTGAAGCCACTACTTGATGGAAAGATTGCTACAATGTAGACAATTGTTATTTTTTCATTGATGTCAAACCTTAACTGGTGAGACTATTGCTGCATGTTTGAGTACCTTATCTATTGAGTAATGAAGATTTGAAAAAGAATGGGATAATAAGAAGACCAAGGAAATGGTTGAGTTATGAGTATACACCAGGGTACTTGATCATTTGGCACTTTGGAAAAGTTACGTTGTTTATCTATCACTGACAGTTCACTGGAAGGTTGATGTCAAGCAAAGAAAAGTCGATGCCGAGAAAAGTGAAAGGTGATGTCAAGAAAAGCAAAGATGATGCTAAGCGCCAGTGAAATGTCGAGGGAGACAGAGGAAGACGAGCAACAATATTTTTTTAATTGATTATATTTGAGATTTATGCCCGACATAGTTGATTTTATTGGGATATGCATTATTAATTAAGATTGGTCCACACTCATTTAATGCATGGGAAACCGTTATTAGTGCATGGATTTAATGTTTAATTAATGACTATATTGGAGAAGCAAATTAAATGTAATGATGGAAAGATCCTTTGGATCTGACCTAACCTAAGATCTATGATCTTGATTAAGCGGCAAAAGATTTATCTGACCTAGATGAAGAGGTATAATATAACCTACTGTGGTTATTGTTATTGTATCCAAGTAAGGAGAAGTGGAATGCAAAGTATTGCATGGTTAATTGACTGATTAGTAAAGACCTAGCAGAGAAGGCTGAGTAGAGAAGTGAAGTGATTGCTTGATGGATTTCCAAGCAGATCTAAAGTTTGAGATGAAAATGGAGGCCACTCAGTGAATTAACATTAGAGCTGAAATTGGATCTGGATTTGCAAAGTAAGCTGTATGTATCAGATCACACCTGTTGATTACTTTCTAACCATTGTATCAGTTCAAATCCTTTAACTAGGTTGACCTAACAGTCATTGTATAAATCCTTTGAACAAGGTGACATTCAGATTGGAATGTTCTAAGTCCTCTAACAAGGCCACTCCTGACAGGGTGATTAAATCCTTTAACCAGGTCACATTTGATAGCATGTTTTGTAACCTTTAATAGGGTAGGATCCTAACAGGGCATCACTTCAGAAGAGTGAAATTTTGGTAGCACGTTATAGGTGGTTTTTTCCCATATTGGGTTTCCATGTTAAATCATGGTGTCAAAATGTGTGAATGTTATTGTTGTGTTTTATTGTTAAGTTTCTGCAAGCTTATTTCATTAGTACAGTAAACTGCACACTTTAGTTGTTTATTGCTACCAAACAAATCTGAGTTGTTGAAGTTGGTTTAAAGTTTTATATGGGCACTGTTGGTACTCCCAAATTTGGCACAAATTTGAGTGACCATGTTAAAATTTTCAATAAGGAAAAATGAGTACCCCAAAAAACTTTTATGAGAAGGCTTAGTTGGAGTGCTTGTTAAAGATACCCTGATGATTTTCATGATGTACCACTTGGGAAGAGGGTTCAATGCCTTTCATTTGACATATGCAGTGGGATCCAACTCCTGAATTTCAATTCAGACATGTTTAGGGAGTAGTCATTTTGAGGTGGTAACATAAATCTGCATTCTTTTCCAAGTGTCATTTTGTTGTCCAGGGCCTAGTTTGCTTCTGAATATCTTGCACCCTGTTGAGTTTCATAAGTCACTGCTTTGGGAATATGTTACATGTATACTAGAGACTATGTTTCAGAACCCAATCCATTTCAAGTCAGTTTGATAAGTTTTCAGATTCCCTAAAATTTGGTTATCTAGAACTGTCCAGTTTCTCTGATTACCCAGATTTCCAAATAGCCTACTTTGAGGTTTTCCAAAATGTGTCCAGTTGTATGCATTGCATAATTGAATGTTCCCCCATGTTGTAAACATGGTAGAGTACTTACCCGAAGAGTTTTAGATTCCTGCCAATCCAGTTATTCACTTTGCCAGTGCCTTCCCATTTCCAATTTATTAAAATTTTCACTAAATATGCAAAATCCAGAATTAAATGACCTATTTTGTGATTTCCCTATTTTCACACAGTTTGAGGTTAGGCATAATTGAAAGTTGTTTTGAATTTTAGACTTGGAAGTGAACTCCTTTGAAGATTTTCAGATTTTGGTCAATCCAGTTGATCACTTTTCTATGTTGATTCCAAATCAAATTTCTGCATTTTTCACCAAGTTTGAGTTGACAAAGTTGTAAAGGGCTGACTTTACAGATTTGTACCTTTTGATCAATGCATTTTCCGAATGAGCTAATTGAGGTTTTTCATTCTACATATGACATTAGATCCATGTGTAGAGGTTGAGATTTTGAAGGTTCATTTTGATGACTTTATGAACTTAGTATCAAAAGTAGTTTATGCAGTTGCAGTGCAGAACAAAATCAAATTTACAGAATGGTTATTTTGCAAGAATGATAGCTTTTTATCTAAAAGTTGTTTTCAAGAACTGATTATGGCATCATTTTCATGGCATATGAGTGTACTATCTGACCTGATGGTGAGGTTTCAAAGCATGTTTTGACAGTGTTGCAATGGCCAATCTGAATCAAGTTTATGCTATTTTGATATTTTGCATCTGCAGTATTTTTTGTAATTGTTGAATTTGGTCAGTTGCTTGTTTAACATAAAGTTAGATAAGTAGTCCTCTTCATACATATTCATTATGATGTAACGATTCACTTTGCCAGATGTGATACAACATAGGGGGAAAGTCTTGAGATTTCCATGAAGGGGCTACCTAGTCTATTGTGCAAATGTGAAGAATAATTCAGAGTAAAAATCCATTGTTGAGCTTTCTTTTCAATTAAGATCTTGATCAAGAATCGACCTGCACAAGAGACATATCTAGTACATGATTTTGGAAAGGAGTGGATTGTGCAAACATATGAAGGACTTTCTTAAAAGATTGTTAAAAGACAATGCAATTTGCAAGTGAAAGTTAATGGCCAGCAAAGGGGATTTTAAAAGGTTTTAAATCAAATTCAAATGCAAAATTGTAGATAACTAGAGGAGTAAAAGAGATTTTTTAACATTTAAGCAGATGCATTTGGTAATTAAAAGCAATAGGGAACGCGCTGGATAAAGAAGAGTGCACTTTTATTATGTAGTTTTTTATCCAATGCCACTTCCAGCGCATCATTTGAAAGGGAAAATAAAGTATTTTAAATAGCAATTCACCATTGCCAGGAATCTGCGCAATTAATGCCAGTGATTATTTTAATTTGTAAAAGGGGGAAATCTTCATTTCATAGAGTTTGCGCAAGGCATGACCAAAGGGAGATGATGCTGCGTAGCGTGATGGAGAGGAGGCTGCCAGCATTTACCAGTCAAATACAATGTGCAGCATAGACCCCTGCGTAGATCTTTAGAGAAGGATGTAAACTTTTAATAAGTGGTTTGTGGAGGATTTAAATAAACACTACCAGACAAAAGCCTACACAATGTGTATTGGAGGATGCATACAGAGATAAATAAAAATATCCATAGGATACCTTGTGCAGTGAATGACAAGGCAATTATTGCACAACCAATGTAAATGAGGGGATACTTAGCGCTAGAGGTGAAAGAGTTAGAATATTTAAAGCATGGGAACATTGTAGTGAATAGCTCATGCTTGAAGAGTAAAAACCCTGTGTATGGTATCAAGGTTAAAATGCAACAAATGTTTGAAAATGCATACAGAAGCCCGCGCAAGTATAGAATGGAGGTTAAAAACTTATAAAATAGCAAGTACACAGCAAGGAGAATATCCCACGCATTGTTTGGAGAGGCAATGAAATCTTTTTAAATAGTAAAAACCATTTCCTTACCTTGCGCAATGTATTGGGCGATTTCTAAAAGTTGCCATTTCCCAGTAGCTGTGTGACTGAGAGGATGTTTGCGCATGGTAATGGGATATCAAAAAAAAATTTTAAATGCTTAAGCATATGCTGCGTAGTAAGAGGGGCATTTCATATCAAATGCATTACAAACAACATACAGAGCACATGGGTAGCAGCATACAAAGATTCAAGTTTTAGTTTTAAAACTTTAAAATTGCAGAAGTAAATCCATGGAAGGGGGCACCCAGACCTCTGGAAGATATTAATAGTCTTCATTTGCAATGAATGAATTCCATTAATGAACAACATCCACAGGAAGTTTGAAAATTTGAAAAAAACAATGAAAACACATTGTCCCACATTGCTTATGCGGGGGTGTTTTTAGTGTTTATATGCTAAAAAGCACATTATATGAAATAAGTAAAAGAGCCTAGAGGCTCTTGGCGGGCCCTATGGTGCTGGAGGATATAGTGCATGGTTGGACCCCTTATTTTGAGCCAAATTTTGAAAATGCCTTAAAACTACATGGAAGTTTATCTCACATGCGCTCTACAGAGGTATTTCAGAATATTTACAACTAAAAATAAGAACATATTAAATATGAAGCTGAAGAGGAGGCTATCCACGTGCGCGCCATGGCTGGAGTGCCTCGATTTTTGTGCCCATGGTTGAAGGAAATAAATTTTGCAGACAGGTGGCAGTGATGATGTGGCACAAATGACAGGCGATGACAAGGACAAAGTGACACATGGCATCCAGTCGCGTGGTCGCCAGGAGATAACCGCCAAGTGAGATAACCTTTGCGACTTTGAGATTGACCGCTAGTGGTTAGTCGCGAAGTCGCCAGATGCCAGAGCTAACTGCCGCGACCATGAGATAACCGCAAGTTGCATGGTCACCAAATAGAAGATGTTAAGAGTGAAACCTTGTGAGACTTGGTGACTGTGCAGTCGCGTAGTCGCCAGACATGAAATGCTAACTGCCAGATGCTAGTCGCGAAGTCGCTGAATGTTAGTGGTTAAAGTAAAAAGATTCAGAGGCTTGGAGACTGAGGTTAGTCGCCAGGTCTCAAGATTTAATTGTGGTTAAGGTAAATATCAGGAGACTTGGAGACAAAGATGAAAAGGTGACCTGGGTTAAGAGGTGAGTTAAATATTAGTTAAAAGAAGCAAATAAGAGGGCGCCACATGTCTATTTCTGGTGAGTTCTGGGCAAAAATGCAGAAAATTGGAAATTTCAAGGCATTGGAATGTGCAGTAAATAATATTTAAAAAAAAATGAAAAGGATTATAATATGGTGCAAAGATTAGGGTATTGAGTTTCTACATAGTCTGTGCAATATATTTTCCAAAATTTTCAAGATATGTATTCCCGGAGAGGTATTTGTGAATAAAGAATAAAATTAGATTTGCACAGAAAGAAGAGATAAAATACAAATATTTCAACTACAGGCAATCAAATTTCATAGGGAATAACAAAGTTTGATGACAGAAGCCAGATTAAGATGAATCTGATCTATTTGACCGACATTTCTGAGATAGTGGGAGACTTAAAGGATAAAATCTGATATTTTTAGATTACATTAAAGACATAAATTGACAGAAACAATATTAAAATACATATGAAAGTGTATAGGGGTTTCTTAGTCTTCTCTCCCATTTGGATTGGCAACTTGCAGAGGTGATTGCAAAAGTTTCCTGATTGTTAGAGTGCAGTGGCATTTTCACAGAGGATGAATTTATTGCAGTTTAGGATAGGGATGACTGAATAGTTGTTTTTAATGACAAAAAGATAAGATACAGTGATTTTTGATAGCTTGTGGTGAGATGATTGGACAGACTTTTTTCAATATCAGTGAAGGAGAATGATGACAATCACATGGCTAAGTTTTTTAACATGTCAGGGCAGTCCTAATGGCATTATTTTATAATTTCCTGACATAAGTCATTTAGAAAAGAGGAAGAAAGGGACAAAGTGCAAAATCAGATTTCATTCTCCATATTTGTTCATCCACCCCTTGAGGGCTTCTTTTTTCTTATTTTTTCTGTGATTAGGGTTAGGTCAAGACATCCATAGCTTGTTGCATCCTTATGAATTCCAAAGATGTCTTGAGCCTATAAATAGACTAATTTGATAATTTGTAAGGGTTCCTGTTCCCTGTTTCTGATTCCTATTCTTGGGAAGGTTCCTATTGGTTTGAGAATCTTTTATTGAAAATTACACTTCTATTTCTCTGTATATTTCTAAAAGCTTAAGGTCTGGATGTGTTGAAGTAGAATTCATTAATGAAATACATTGTATTTTCTCCTCTTCTATATTCTCTTGTCTCTTTAGATTATGTTTGTGCTCTAGTATAGTTCATTTGTAAGGCATCTGAAATATACCTACTACAAGGTAGTATGTCTTGATGACATGTAATTGATTGAATATTTGACAATGTTAAGTTGAAGATGATGCAAAACATTAAATCAGTTAATGGTTTGTATTGTCATTGATGTCAACTTAATATCATCTGTATGGTCATATACATAAATCCAAAGACTTAAGAGAATCAATGGAATAAAGGTTATGCTTTCAACAATGCATAAAATTTAAGTATTCACCAAGTGACAGACTACACCGGCGGAGTGCACACCATCGGTAAAGACAGAGATAAATTCACAGCGATACCCGACGAGCAGAAGATAGTGTTGCCCGACAAAGCAGAATCACAGGATGCCCAACAAGCTAAAAATAGTGTTGCCCGATGAGAAAGATCCAATGTTGCCTGATGAGAAAGATCCAATGATGCCCGACAGATGGAGAACCCGAAGCTAACTGAAGTTGTACCGACAGATTTGGCATTTGTCACCGACGATGAACTGCAGAATTGATCGACAGAATAGAGAGATCAGAAAATGACAAAATATCTAGCTGGCAGAGCTTAAGGATAGACTTAACTGGTTGTTTTATTTGTTTTATTTGACCATATTTAAGTAAGTGATTTAAAGATGATTTATACAGTTGGCAAGAAGATAACTACAAGATAAATTAGGAGTTAAAGCCATAAATCAATTTGGCTGGATTATTTTTCACGCCAAGAATCAAGAATAAAGAACTAGAATTAAGGGATATCATGTCTATTTAAGAGACAAGTATAATTCATTCCTGCAAGCAATCAGATACAGGGGGGAGTGAAATGATAGAAGATGCTGAAGAGAAACTGATGAAGGATAAACTTCATACAGTCCTGATCAATCAAACTAAGGGAGAGCTAAAGAATTCTACAGACATCGATGAACAAAAAAGCATAGCATCACAGAGAAGAAAGAGTTAAGTACAAAGGAATTGAATTGATACATTGATTAGAAAGACATTGTAAGTAAATAGATCTAAAAATCTGCAATTCAGTTGCATTAGAAACAGGTCATTTTGTTTCAGTTTAACCATTGAAGCATTAAGTCTCTTAACAGAGCAAGACTTAACAGTCTTTTGTAATTGA
>MU225927.1:376999-392820 GCA_018584345.1 Thuja plicata
ATTTGAGATGTCTATGTTTGGAGAGATCAAGTTCTTTCTTGGTCTACAAATCATTCAACAAAGTGAAGGTATTTTCATTACACAGTCCAAATACATCAAAGAAGTTCTAAAAATATTCAAGATGGAATATTTCAAACCTGTTGGAACACCGATGGCTACTGGATGCAAATTAACAAAGGGAGATAAGACAACAAAGGTAAATCAGACTCTATACAAATCAATGATAGGGAAACTCATGTATGTTGTACACACTAGACCAGATATTACACATGCAGTAGGAATTGTTGCTAGATTTTCTGCTAACCCCAAAGAATCACATATAACATTTGTGAAAAGAATTCTAAGATATCTGAAGAATACTGAGGAATTTGGCTTATTGTATAGAAGAGAAGTCAAATTTGAACTAATAGTGTTTACCGATGTTGATTGGGCTGGAAATCTTGATGACCGGAAGAGCACAACTAGAGGAGCATTCTTTATGGGTGACAGACTTGTCACATGGATTAGCAAGAAGAAAGGATGCATCTCTCAGTCTACTGCAAAAGTAGAATATGTTGCTGCTGCTGCAAACTGCTCAAATATTGCATGGATCAAACAGTTGCTGGAAGGTATGCATATGAAGATCAAAGAACCAGTAGTTATTTATTGTGATAACACCAATGCAATAAATATTTCCAAGAATCCAGTGATGCATGCAAAGAATAAACTCATTGCCATCAAGTATCATTACTTAAGAGAACAAGTTCAAGAAAAAGAGGTAATACTTGAATATGTGCAATCAAAAGAACAATTGGCTGATATCTTCACCAAGCCACTGCCCAAGGATACATTTGAGTACCTGAGAAAAATACTAGGGGTCAAACCCATGTCTAACAGTCAGTAAAAGGACTGGATGTTGCATCAGCCATATATTATCAGAATATCATTCATGATTGATGCAAGCAAAAGCTGAACTTCAAAAGCTACATCTATATACAAAAAAGGTATATATCAGAACTGAGCACTAGAGCAGATTTTTATATTGATAATGGATAAGGGAAATTCAAGGAATATATTATGGAAAGAAGAAATTGGTTGAGAGAATGTCATATATTTGTAAAAAAGTTGTTTGGCATTGTTGTCAAAGGGAGAGAATGTATCCATATCCATATTATCATCAGAAACTATTCATTATCAGATTACTCCAAACAGGGAGAGATCATATCCAAAGGGAGAGAATTGGTATAAAAGACAAAGTCATCAAAGAAGAAGAACAATCAAAGAGGACACAACACATCAGAAGAAGAAAAAGTAAAAGCTGCAAGAATCAAATCTAAGCTTATACAGAGCTTACCGGTGGTCACACATTTTATCGGTTATCAAAACAAACTATTTGGTAATTTGATGAATCTCAACAATTGTATTTCATATTGTATTAGCAATAATATAGTGTGATAATATAGTATGTTTCCATCAATGCTAAAGGGAGAGATTGATGACATGTAACTGATTGAATGCTTGACAATGTTAAGTTGAAGATGATGCAAGATATTAAATCAGTTAACGGTTTGTATTGTCATTGATGTCAACTTAATATCATATGTATGGTCATATACATAATGTTAAAGACTTTAGAGAATCAATGGAATAAAGGTTATGCTTTCAAAAATGCATAAAATTCAAGTATTCACCAAGTGACAGACTACACCGACAGAGTGCACACCATCGGTAAAGATAGAGATAAAGTCACAGTGATACCCGATGAGTAGAAGACAGTGTTGCCCGACGAAGAAAAATCACAGGATGCCCGATGAGCTAAAAATAGTGTTGCCCGATGAGAAAGATCCAATGTTTTCTGACGAGAAAGATCCAATGATGCCCGACGGATGGAGATCCTGAAGCTAATTGAAGTTGTACCAACAGATTTGGTAGTTGTCACCGGCGACGAACTCTAGAATTAACTGACAGAATAGAGAGATCAGAAGATGATAAAATATCTAGCTGGCAGAGCTTAAGGATAGACTTAACTGGTTGTTTTATTTGTTTTATTCGACCATAGTTAAGTAAGTGATTTAAAGATGATTTATACAGTTGGCAAGAAGATAACTACAAGATAAATCAGGAGTTAAAGCCATAAATCAATTTGGCTGGATTGTTTTTCACACCAAAAATCAAGAATCAAGAACTATAATGAAGGGATATCATGTCTATTTAAGAGACAAGCATAATTCATTCCTGCAAGTAATCAGATACATGGGGGAGTGAACTGATAGAAGATGATGAAGAGAAACTAATGAAGGATAAACTTCATACAGTCCTGATCAATCAAGCTAAGGGAGAGCTAAAGAATTCTACAGACACCGACGAACAGAAAAGCACAACATCACAGAGTAGAAAGAGTTAAGTACAAAGGAATTGAATTACTGCATTGATCAGAAATACATTGTAAGTAAATAGATCTAAAAATCTGTAATTTAGTTGCATTAGAAACAGGTCATTTTGTTTCAGTTTAACCATTGAAGCATTAAGTCTCTTAACAGAGTAGGACTTAACAGTCTTTTGTAATTGAGGTATATCCTAACAGATTACTAGAAGGTTGACTCATGATAGTAGCATCGGTCTTACCTAAATCCTATTGACAGTCTAAGAAGAAGGTTGATTCAAGGATGGTAGTAAGATTAGCATAAAGCCTATTGACAGTCATGAGACTAATTCAAGGATGGTAGCATAGATGTCAGATACTAAGTGACAACCTATGTATAAAAATACTCTAACAAGATTGTACTTAACCGTGTGTTTGTAACCTTTAACAGGGTTGGCTCCTAACAGGGCTCACTTCAGAAGAGTGAAAATTTGGGGTACCGGTCCCAGTGGGTTTTTCCCTTAACAGGGTTTCCACTTTAAAATCCTTATGTTATGTGTGTATGGTTTATTACTTTAGTGTTTTACATTTCACATAAGCATCTATGGATTGATTGGTATACTTTGCATATTTACTGAGTATCGGTAAATATAGTTTACTGCTTATCAGTTATCAAGGAGAATAAGGACAGACAAGGTAAACCGATAGACAGTTATTTGTTTCAAGTATTTCAAAGGCATACATCTTGTAGGTACTTAATAATTGGAGAATTATTGATTGGTGGATTAAAGTTTAAATTGGATAAATTTTTGAGGCCACTGATTCACCCCCCCTCTCAGTTATTACTAACATGTCTAATTGTTTGTGAGTCTCTTTCAAGAAGAGAGCTAAGTTTCACAAGTGATTTCAGAGAGCAAAGAACTTTTTAAGGATTTGATGCAGTGGTATGGATATGAGAGGATAGTTTGTAAGGCACTCTATCTCATTTACATATAGTTTGTAAGGCACTCTATAGTATCTTCATTAGTTTGTTGTTGTTGATACATGTTTTCATTGACTCTTTGCCCAAGGGATAGGCACTGGTCTAGAATTTGGTTTGCAGTTGGTTCTTCATCCAATATCATATCAAAATCATTTTAATCAAATATACTTCTATTACTTAGAGAAAATGAGCTGAATTCATTAAGGATTTGTATCAGCGGGATATTGTCCAGTTTAGTGATTCCTTGGAGAGTGAATCAACTAGGTTATCCCTCCTAACCAAAAGGAAGAAGGATGAAAGTCCTTGTATCACTGGTTTTTTCTATATTTACAATCATAGTTTGTTTGGTTAATCTTTGCTTTTGGTTGTGCTTGATCATTTGCAAGGTGTTTCATAATTTGGTTTAACAAAGATACATAGCAAATCAGTGTCCACTTTTATACATACTGTGTAATCGATAATCATTAAGAGGTAAAACCTGCCTGAGTATATGTGGAGCTCAAAGATGGAGAAGGATTTTATCCAATCCTTAGCAATTAGGCTTTTCTTGTATCTGAATCAGTATTAGGAGGCATAGTGTTCAAGTAGTCATTTCAAGCACTGTGATTCATGCAAGAAAAATCCCTAACAAATTGGCGACTCTGCTAGGGAGTAAAAAGACAGCAAGTTTAAGATGTTCAATTCCTTGCTTTGCTGAATTAGCCCAGAGTTTGGTTAAGTGAGATAGTTATAGAGTCTAGATTTCAAAAGAAAAGATATATTCCTTATAATTTGTAAGAAGAGTCAAGTTTGTTTATTTTTTTCTGCAAAGTATTTGAAAGTTTTTAGTTTCTACAAGATAGTATCAAAAGAATCTCACTACTGGTGAGTGGCGACTCTGAGTTCTCTAATTTGCACCAGTATGCATGTTAAAGAAATAATACAAAAGAAGGTGGACTTGCAGTGATAGTGATAGTAGATTCTTCGGCTCATGTGGCTGTGGACGTAGCCAAGTAAGGAATCATTAAAAGGCTGTATATATGATGTATGTGAGATTGCTGGTATGAAGAAGCTAGAGCTAAAAAAGGATCTCAACCAGTTGTAAATCTTTCTCTGCAACAAGGTGGCAGCTCTACAAGTTGGAAGGCTGATTTGGAAGTGTTTTCAAAGCACATATTTTGTAGCAGCTCAAGTACATCTAGGTATTTCAGAAAGTTTTGATAGTCTTCCTTAGCAAGTGATTGTAGAACTATAGAAAAAGGATAAAGGTGTGAAAAAAGAGGTTTACATATTTCAATTTTTACTTACATTTTTGCAAAATTTGAAGGAGATATGTATTTGAAGAGTGGCAGTTTGTAATCTTTTTGACTACTAAGATGTCACAATCTAGTGATTGGAGGGGTAATCAATTTTTTGGGTATCCCTGGATATCCAAATCATATTTCATCAAAGGTTATGAATTTTTTGCCAAAGTTTACTGGTTTTGGTGAACAATCAGCTGAAGATCATTTAGAAAATTTTGCTGACCTAATAAACAACCATAACATTTCACATGAGGATATATTGATGAAAATTTTTGTAATATCCTTAGTTGATATTGCAAGAGAATAGTTTAGAGACCTACCTCATGGCTCAATAGAATCCATGGAAGCATTAGAGGCTTGTTTTATTAACAGATTTAGTGATTCTGAGCAGCTTAGTTATGTAGAGAAATATAATGAAGTATTGTACAGTGAAGAACATGTTATATCTAAATTAAATGATCCTATATCAGAGTATGAGCTTGTCAAAGTAGAGACAGATATGTTGAGGCAAAGGCTTCAAGAAAGGGTGGTGTTACTTTTACAAGGATACATGAGCAGAGAGGAAGGTGAATCACCATATGATTTCTACATAAGATTTACTGGTTAGCTAAATAGCTATGGTATAATTTTTTGTCCTCAGGAGTATGTATGGGTTGAGTTATTTGTCAAAATTTGTTTCCCTCACACACTTAAGTTACCAATTTTTCAAAGGGCGGAATATTTTCAGAAAGTTATAGAATGGATAAAGGGTTTAGAGGATGTTTCTTCTAAAGATATATCTGATGTTGAAAACAATGATATTGAATCTGAAAATTTTGAGATTATTGAAGATATTGATAATAAATCTGATTGTAATGAATATGATGAATCTGATGATGATTTGTGTAAAGATAGTGAGGTGTCTACTGCTAATGATGATATTGTTAATGAGCTATATGAGCAACATGAAAATGAAGAAACTATATACACCCAACAAGATAACAGTTATGATGCAGACATGAGTGTTTGTAGTGAGATCACTACACAAGAAGATATGATTTCAGAGGTTTCACCACAAGACTCCAACAAAGAAGAAATCTGTAGGATCATGCAAGAAGATAGTGAGGTAATGAATGAAGATGATGACTATTGTTCCCTTCACAGTGAACAAATTTTAGATATTTTGTCTCATGAGTATCTTAGATATTCAGGAAATGGAAGCTTTGAACTTTCCTGTCCAATGCATATTGTTTTTGACAAGGAAAATGAATCAGTGCATTCTGATTTGGACATGTGTGACACTATTTATTTTTTCACTCCTTTTTCATTAAGCTACAACAGATGTCAGTTTGATTTATTAGATGATGAGGTTTTCAGTGTGGTTTCAGATTTAGCAGATGTGGAAATTCCAAGTATTGAGTTGAGTACTAATTTGGACAACAGTGTGGATTTTGAATCTTGTATTGATTCTAAGTCTGCCTTTGAACCATTAAAAAGTGGTCAATCAGTGGCTCAAGTTTCATTGGTCAATATTCAATGTACTAGTATTTTCCCTCCCACCCACCACTTTTCTTTGAGTTTGTTTGATGATGATAAGCTGCAGGATGCTCATGTTTTTCATGAAGAGATTATTGCTCCATGTCCTAAGTTTGATGATCATATCCAAGGTGATGAGTTTATTCAATTTTTGCAAAAAAACCAAGGTATGTTTTCTTTTGAGAAACAAATGATGGATGTGAATGGATTTAATGATGCTTGTTCAAGCAATTTGACAGAGGTTGAGTATCCCTCTTTTTAGTTGGATGGTGAGTTTTTAAGTTGTGCTTTACAAATGAAAGATGATAAATGTTACAGATATCAAAGTATGTTCTTATCTAATGAATGTGACATGTATATGCCACAAATTTTTTATGATGACAATCTACCTAATGTTTATCGAATCTCATATGAAGAATTTGCAGATTTTTTATCATATGATGAGTTGATACAGGATGATAGTGGATTGGATCAGACAGATAAGAGTGGCACTGTTATCATATTTTTGAAACATCGGGCAGAGAACTTTGTGTTTGACAAAGGTAAGAAATGATTTCAATTGTGGGGCTTTGGGACTCTTGTAGATAATGAACATATTGTATAGTTTCTTTCTCTTTCAGTTGTGTGTTTGCTTTCAGTAAGAGTTTTCCCCATTTTTTGAGAAAAACCAAAAGTTTTGAGAGGTGAAAGTGAAAAGAGGAAAGTGAGAAAAGGAGAAAATCTGATTTTTAGTTTTGGAGTGGTCTGCTACTCCAGAGATCTGTGGTTCTCGGTATAAACTTACATTTAACCATCCTCAGTCACAGCCACTGTTGGTACTCCCAAATTTGGTACAAATTTGAGTGACCATGTTAAAATTTTCAATAAGGCAAAATGAGTACCCTAAAAAATTTTATGAGAAGGCTTAGTTTGAGTGCTTGTAAAAGATACCCTGATGATTTTCATGATGTACCACTTGGGAAGAGGGTTCAGTGCCTTTCATTTGACATATGCAGTGGGTCCCAACTCCTGAATTTCAATTCTGACATGTTTAGGGAGTAGTCATTTTGAGGTGGTAACATAAATCTGCATTCTTTGCTAAGTGTCATTTTGCTGTCCAGGGCCTAGTTTGCTTCTGAATATCTTGCACCCTATTGAGTTTCATAAGTCACTACTTTGGGAATATGTTACATGTATACCAGAGAGTCTATGTTTTAGAACCCAAGCCATTTCAATTCAGTTTGATAAGTTTTCAGATTCCCTAAAATTTGGTTCTCCAGAACTGTCCAGTTTCTCTGATTACCCAGATTTCCAAATAGTCTACTTTGAGGTTTTCCAAAATGTGTCCAGTTGTATGCATTGCATAATTGAATGTTCCCCCATGTTGCAAACATGATAGAGTACTTACCCGAAGAGTTACAGATTCCTGCCAATCCAATTATTCACTTTACCAGGGCCTTTCCATTTCCAATTTATTAAAATTTTCACTGAATATGCAGAATCCAGAATTAAATGACCTATTTTGTGATTTCCCAATTTTCACCCAGTTTGAGGTTAGGCATAATTGAAAGTTGTTTTGAATTTTAGACCTGGAAGTGAACTCCTTTGAAGATTTTTAGATTTTGGTCAATCCAGTTGATCACTTTTCTATGTTGATTCCAAATCAAATTTCTGCATTTTTCACCAAGTTTGAGTTGACAAATTTGTAAAGGGTTGACTTTACAGATTTGTACCTTTTGATCAATGCATTTTCTGAATGAGCTAATTGAGGTTTTGCATTCTACATATAACATTGGATCCATGTTCAGAGGTTGAGATTCTGAAGGTTCATTTTGATGACTTTATGAACTCAGTATCAAAGTCAGTTTATGCAGTTGCAGTGCAGAATAGAATCAAATTTACAAAATGGTTATTTTGCAAGAATGATAATTTTTTATCTAAAATTTGTTTTCAAGAACTAATCATGGCATCATTTTCATGGCATATGAGTGTACTATCTGACCTGATGGTGAGGTTTTAGAGCATGTTTTGACAGTCTTGCAATGGCCAATCTGAATCAAGTTTATGTTGTTTTGATATTTTGCATCTGCACTATTTTTTGTAATTGTTGAATTTGGTCAGTTGCTTATTTAACATGAAGTTAGATAAGAAGTAATCCTCTTCATACATATTCATTATGATGTAAGGATTCACTTTGCCAGATGTGATACAACATAGGGGGAAAGTCTTGAGATTGCCATGAAGGGGCTACCTAGTCTATTGTGCAAATGTGAAGAATAATTCAGAGTAAAATTTTGTTGTTGAGCTTTCTTTTCAATTAAGATCTTGATCAAGAATCGACTGCACAAGAGACATAGCTAGTACATGATTTTGGAAAGGAGTGGATTGTGTAAACATATGAAGGACTTTCTTAAAATATTGCTAAAAGACAATGCAATTTGCAAGTGAAAGTTAATGGCCAGCAAAGGGGATTTTAAAAGGTTTTAAATCAAATTCAAATGCAAAATTACAGATAACTAGAGGAGTAAAAGAGATTTTTTAACATTTAAGAAGATGCATTTGGCAATTAAAAGCAACAAGGAATGCGCTGGATAAAGAAGAGTGCACTTTTATTATGTAGTTTTTTGTCCAATGCCACTTCCAATGCATCATTTGAAAGGGCAAATAAAGTATTTTAAATAGCAATTCACCATTGCCAGGAATCTGCGCAGATAATGCCAGTGATTATTTTAATTTGTAAAAGGGGGAAATCTTCATTTCATAGAGTCTACGCAAGGCATGAACAAAGGGAGATGAAGCTGTGTAGCGTTATGGAGAGGAGGTTGCCAGCATTTACCAGTCAGATACAATGTGCAAGCATAGACCCCCGTGCAGATCTTTAGAGAAGGATGTAAACTTTTAATAAGTGGTTTGTGTAGGATTTAAATAAACACTACCAGAAAAAAGCCTACACCATGTGTATTGGAGGATGCAAACCAAGATAAATAAAAATAGCCATAGGATACCTTGCGCAATGAATGACAAGGCAATTGTTGCAAGGCCAATGCAAATGAGGGGATACTTAGCGCAAGAGGTGAAAGAGTTAGAATATTTAAAACATCAGAACATTGTAGTGATTAGCTCACGCTTGAAGAGTAAAAACCCTGCGTATGGTATCAAGGTAAAAATGCAACAAATGTCTGAAAATGCATACAAAAGCTCGCGCAAGTATAGAATGGAGGTTAAAAACTTATAAAATAGCAAGTACATAGCAAGGAGAATATCCCACACATTTTTTGGAGAGGCAATGAAATATTTTTAAACAGTAAAAACCATTTCCTTACCCTGCGCAATGTGTTGGGGGATTTCTACAAGTTGACATTTCCCAATAGCTGCGTGACTGAGAGGATGTCTGCGCATGGTAATGGGATATCAAAAAAAAAATTTAAATGCATAAGCATATGTTGCATAGTAAGAGGGGAATTTCATATCAAATGCATTACAAATAGCATACAGAGCACATGGGTAGCAGTATATAGAGATTCAAGTTTTAGTTTTAAAAATTTAAAATTGCAGAAGTAAATCCATGGAAGGGGGCGCCCAGACCTCTGGAATATATTAATAGTCTTCATTTGCAATGAATGAATGCCATTAACAAACACCATCCACAAGAAGTTTGAAAATTTGAAAAAAATAATGACAATACATTGTCCCACATTGCCTATGCAAGGGCATTTTTAGTGTTTATATACTAACACACACACTATATGAAACAAGTAAAAGAGCCCAGAGGCTCTTGGCGGGCCCTATGGTACTGAAGGATATAGTGCGTAGCAGGACCCCTTATTTTGAGCCAAATTTAAAAAATGCCTTAAAACTACATGGAAGTTTATCCCACATGCGCCCTGCAGAGGTATTTCAGAATATTTATAACTAAAAACAAGAACATATCAAATGTGAAGCTGAAGAGGAGGCTATCCATGCGCACGCCCAGGCTGGAGTGCCTCGATTCCATGCTCGCGGTTGAAGGAAATAAATTTTGCAGACAGGTGGCAGTGATGAGGTGGTCCAGATGACACAGGTGATGATGAGGACAAAGTGACACGTGGCATCCAGTCACGTGGTCGCCATGAGATAATTTCCAAGTGAGATAACCGTTGCAACTTGGAGACTGACCGCTAGTGGTTAGTCGCGAAGTCACCAGATGTCGGAGCTAACCGCTGTGACTAGGAGATAACCGCTAGTCGCGTGATCACCAGATAGAAGATGTTAAGTACTAAACCTTACAAGACTTGGCAACTGCGCAATCGCCAGACATGAAATGCTAACCGCCAGATGCTAGTCGCGAATTCGCTGAATGTTAGTGGTTAAAGTAAAAAGATTCAGAGACTTGGAGACTGAGGTTAGTCGCCAGGCCTCATGATTTAACTGTGGTTAAGGTAAATATCAGGAGACTTGGAGACAAATATGAAAAGGTGACCTGGGTTAAGAGGTGAGTTAAATATCAGTTAAAAGTAGCAAATAAGAGGGCACCACATGTCTATTTCTAATGAGTTCTGGGCAGAAATGCAGAAAATTGGAAATTTCAAGGCATTGGAATGTGCACTAGATAATATTTAAAAAAAAATGAAAAGGATTATAATATGGTGCTAAGATTGGGGTATTGAGTTTCTACATAGTTTGTGCAATATATTTTTCAAAGTTTTCAAGATATGTATTCCCAGAGAGATATTTGTGAATAAAGAATAAAATCAGATTTGCACAGAAAGAAGAGATAAAATACAAATATTTCAACTGCAGGCAATCAGATTTCATAGCGAATAAAAAAGTTTGATGACAAAGGCTAGATTAAGATGAATCTAATATATTTGACCGACATTTCTGAGATAGTGGGAGACTTAAAGGATAAAATATGATATTTTCAAATTACATTAAAAATAGAAATTGACAGAAATAATATTAAAATACAGATGAAAGTGTGTAGGGGTTTCTTAGTCTTCTCTCCCATTTGGATTGGCAACTTGCAGAGGTTGTTGCAGAAGTTTCCTAATTGTTAGAGTGCAGTGGAACTTTCACAGAGGATGAATTTATTGCATTTTAGGATAGGGATGACTGAATAGTTGTTTTTAATGACAGAAAGATAAGATACAATGATTTTTGACAGCTTGTGGTGAGATGATTGGACAGACTTGCTTCAATATCAGTGAAGGAGAATGATGAAAATCATATGGCTGAGTTTTTGAACATGTCATGGCAGTCCTAATGGCATTATTTTATAATTTATTGACATAAGTCGTTCAGAAAAGAGGAAGAAAGGGACAAAGTGCAAAATCAGATTTCATTCTCCATATTTGTTCATCCACCGCTTGAGGGCTTCTTTTTTCTTGTTTTTTCTGTGATTAGGGTTAGGTCAAGACATTCGTAGCTTGTTGCATCCTTATGGATTCCAAATATGTGTTGAGCTTATAAATAGACCAATTTGATAATTTGTAAGGGTTCTTGTTCCCTGTTTCTGATTCTTGTTCTTGGGAAGGTTCCTATTGGTTTGAGAATTTTTTATTGAAAATTATACTTCTATTTCTCTGTATATTTCTGAAAGCTTAAGGTCTAGATGTGTTGAAGTAGAATTCATTAATGAAATACATTGTATTTTCTCCTCTTCTATATTCTCTTGTCTCTTTAGATTATGTTTGTGCTCTAGTATAGTTCATTTGTAAGGCATTTGAAATATACCTACTACAAGGTAGTATGTCTAATTTTTTGTGAGTCTCTTCCAAGGAGAGAGCTAAGTTTCACAAGTGATTTTAGAAAGCAAAGCATTTTGTAAGGATTTTGATGCAGTGGTATGGATATGAGAGGATAGTTTGTAAGGCACTCTATCTCATTTATATTTAGTTTGTAAGGAACTCTACAGTATCTTCATTAGTTTGTTGTTGCTGATACATGTTTTCATTGACTCTTTGCCCAAGGGATAGGAAATGGTCTAGAATTTGGTTTGTAGTTGGTTCTTCATCCAATATCATATCAAAATCATTTTAATCAAATATGCTTCTGTTACTTAGAATAAATGAGTTGAATTCATTAAGGATTTGTATTAGCAAGATATTGTCCAGTTTAGTGATTCCTTGGAGAGTGAATCAACTAGGTTAGCCCTCCTAAAGTAAAAGGAAGAAGGATGAAAGTCCTTGTATCACTGGTTTTTTCTATATTTACAATCATAGTTTGTTTGGTTAAGCTTTGCATTTGGTTGTGCTTGATCATTTGCAAGGTGTTTCATAAGTTGGTTTAACAAAGATACATAGAAAATCAGTGTCCACTTTTATACATACTGTGTAATCGATAATCATTAAGAGGTAAAACCTGCTTGAGTATATGTGGAGCTCAAAAATGAAGAAGGATTTTATCCAATCCTTAGCAATTAGGCTTTTCTTGTATCTGAATCAGTATTAGGAGGCATAGTGTTCAAGTAGTCATTTCAAGCACTGTGATTCATGCAAGAAAAATCCCTAACAGGCACATCTGGACCTGAGGATAACTGATTCACCCCCCCCTCTCAGTTATTTTGAATTTATCCTAATAATTGGTATCAGACCTATTGTTCTCTTGAAAAAGTTTGAAGGTACTTGGAGATAAAGATCAAGATGTATAAAAGGGATGGATCGAAGATTAACAAGGAAAAATTTCCTACATGGAAAAGTTTGATGAAACTTCACTTGGCTGGTATTAGTGATTCTGCTAAATGACATATTAAGAAAAAAGCATGAACATAATCAAGCAATGTTGGAACTTGTATCATCTCTAAACTATCATGAATTTGAGGACATCAAGGATTGTACAAGCTCAAATCAGATGTGGGATGCCCTTGCAACCATTTATGGAGGTGATACGAATGTAATCCAAATTTTAAAGCTTGAGAGGTAAGGTCTATGATTTTAAAATGCAAGAAGGAGAAAATATAGTGAAATATTATGATAGGATAAAGGAAGTTGTGAATGCTATTAGAGGAGCTAAGGGAACCATTGATGATGACACTATCATGATCAAGGTACTGAAAACACTTCTTCCTATTTATGCTATTAGAGTATCTGCAATTCAAGAACCGAGATGTACTCCTAATAACAATTTGACTCTGGAAAGTCTGGCAGGCAGACTTACTACATTTGAGATGTCAAATTTTGACAACTATACTCCACAAGATGTTGAATCTACATTCAAGTCACAGATGATCATCAACAAATCAAGGAAAGGAAAGGAATGTGTGGACAGTGACAGTGACACCTCAGATGATGATCTAGAAGAGCTTGAGGCACTTATGGCAAGGAGACTAGCTAGAGGAAAAGGAAAATTCAGAGGTAAACTTCCTATTATTTGTTTTTCTTGTAACAAATTTGGTCAAATTGCTGCTAGATGTCTTGACAAGAATGAGAAAGATGAAAGAAGAGACAAAAAGTACAAAGATAGAAAGGATGACCAAGACTACAAAAAGTACAAGGATTACAAAGAAAAAGGTAAGAAATCTTGTTATATAGCTGAAGAACCTTCTGACAGTGAATCTGATAAATCTGATGAAAATGATATAGAAGTTGTGTATGTTGCAATGAAAGAAAATTCTGATGATGATGAGAAAACTGCACTAATTTCTTATATGAGTAAAGGTGATCATTGGATTATTGACAGTGGTTGTTCACATCACATGACTAGTGATAAGGACAAATTTGAAACCTTAGATCAATGTAAAGGTGGATATGTTAAGTTTGGTAATGATACACCTTGTAGAGTTAAAGGGAAAGGATCAATTCAATTGACTAACAAGATTAGATGTGATGATGTATACTGGGTTGATGATCTTAAGTATAATTTGTTGAGTGTTTCACAGCTGAACACTTCTGGTTATAGAGTTGAATTCCATCACAGGAATGCAAATATCTATGATGCCAATGGAGAATTAGTTGGAGGTGGTGAGAAAACTAAAGGTAACTTGTTCTATCTAGATTTAGCTGAAGAGACATGCTTATTTGCACAACATAATGATGTTTGGTTATGGCATAAGAGGTTATGTCATGTTAACTTTGATAACTTGGTAAGCATAATTAAATTGAAAATGGTTAAAGGGCTGCCTAAGTTAAAGAAACCTGAGAATGCAATGTGTAAGCAATGTCAATTGGGCAAAATGACTAAATCTAGTTTTAAGAGCAAAACTCATACTTCTGAGAATATTTTGGAATTGGTTCATATTGACCTTTGTGGACCTATGGGTGAGAAAAGTCACCGTGGAGACAAATATTTTATTCTATTTGTAGATGACTACTCTAGGATGATGGTTGTTATGTTTCTCAAAGAAAAAGTCTGATGCATTTCAGTTATTTAAGTGGCACTTGGAAAAAGTTGAAAAGGAAATAGGTAAGAGTTTGAAATGTCTGAGATCTAATAGAGGAGGTGAGTTCATTTCTAATGAGTTTAACAGTTTCTGCAATGACCGAGGGATAAAAAGACAAATGTCAGCACCTAGGACACCACCACAGAATGGTATAGCTGAAAGAAGAAATCAATTTATCATGGATTGTGCCAGAACATTAATGATGGAGGAAAATGTTGCACATAAATATTGGAGAGAAATTTTAAGTACATTTGTTTATACCTTGAATAGAGTACAAGTCAAGAAAGGTACAAACACTACACCCTATGAGCTATGGTATGGACATGCACCTACCGTAAGTTATTTTAAAGTCTTTGGGAGTAGATGTTTTATATGAAAGGATAATAGAAATGGTAAACTTGATGCTAAAGGAGAAGAAGGCATATTTCTTGGATATTCTACTAAGAGTAAGGCATACAAATGTTTGAATTCTAACACTAACAAAATTGTGGAAAGTGCAAATGTTAGAATTGATGAATATGAAAAAAGAAATGAAGCTAAAAGCATGATTGAGCCTAAAAGTTACAGATCATTCACCTATCCTGAAGAGGAGGATTCTAACGAAACTAAAATTGAAGTTTTCGAGCAACAGTTTGCACCTGCTGAGACATAGAACAAAATTATCGGGCAACAGGAGGTTACTACTGAGCTATCTGATGGAGATGTCGAGTCACAATTTCACCCTAAACTAAACTTGAATGATCAAACTGAAGCTGAAAAAGAGTCTAGTTTGGCAAAATACGTAAGAAGGCACCATAAACCTGATCAAATCATAGGAGCAAAGGATTCTGCAATTATGACAAGAGGCAAATTAAGAGAAGACACATGTTTGCTATGTAATTTTGAGCCTAAGACAGTAAAAGATGCTTTGGACAATGAAGACTGGATTCAAGCCATGAATGAATAGATAGACCAGATTGAAAAGAACAAGACATGGACACTAGTACCGAGACCTGACAACAAAAATGTAATTGGTACAAAGTGGGTATTCAGAAACAAGCTGAATGAACATGGAGAGGTGACACAGAATAAAGCAAGACTGGTATGCAAAGGTTATGCACAAGAGGAAGGAATTGACTATGGACATACATTCACCCCAGTTGCAATATTGGAGGGTGTGAGAACTCTAGTTGCATATGCAGCCTACAAAGGATTTAAAGTCTATCAAATGGATGTGAAGTCAGCATTTCTAAATAGGCTATTAGAAGAGGAAGTATATATTGAACAAGCTGATGGATTTGTTGACCCAAGTAAGAGGAACATGGTTTGCAGACTGCACAAGGCATTAAATGGACTAAAACAAGCACCTAGAGCATGGTATGAAAG
>MU225927.1:392940-432757 GCA_018584345.1 Thuja plicata
GAGATGCAAACTGAATTTGAAATGTCTATGTTTGGTGAGATAAAATTCTTTGTTGGATTACAAATACATCAAATGAAGAATGGTATCTATATTACTCAATCAAAATATATCAAGGAGATATTGAAAACCTTTGGTATGGAAGATTCAAAACTAGTGAGTACACCCATGACTACTCGACAGAAGTTGAGAAAGAATGATGATACAAAAGAGGTAAATCAAACACTGTATAGATCAATGATTGGTAAGATGCAATATGTTGTACACAGTAGACCTGATATTGCATAAGCAGTTGGAATTGTTTCTATATTTTCTGCTAATCCAAAAGAGACACATATAATGGTAGTGAAAATAATTCTGAGATATTTGAAAGGTACAGAAGACTATGTCCTATATTACAAAAGGAATGACAAGTTTGAACTCAAAGTCTATACTGATTCTGACTGGGCTGGTAATGTTGATACTAGAAAAAAGCACCACAAGAGGAGCATTTCTTTTGGGGAAAATATTAGTTTCCTGGACAAGCAAGAAATAGAATTGCACCTCACAATCTATAGTTGAAGCCGAGTATGTGGTAGGAACAGTTAATTGTTCAAACATTGTGCGGTTGAAGATACTACTAAAAGGTATGAAGGATGAGATTACAGAACCAGTTGTCATATATTGTTATAACACGAGTGCCATTAATATTTCTAAAAATCTTGTAATGCACTCTAAGACAAAACATATAGCTATCAAGTATCATTACTGGAGGGAGTTCGTTCAGAAGAAGGAAGTGAGACTGGAATATGTGAACACTAAGGAACAGTTGCCAGACATATTTACAAAAGAATTACCCAAGGATGCTCATGAGTATCTAAGAGGTAAATTGGGGGTGATTCCCCTAGTAGAGGATAACTAGTGTTGAATGTACTGTTGCATCAAATGTTTTAATCAGAACACTTGACACATTGATTCACAGTAAGTCACATTTTTAGGATGTTGCCTAAAAATTGTGAAGTAGAAGACAAGAATAGAAAAAGAAGATCAGTCATACACAAAGGTGACAGGAACAACATGATACAAATATTAGAACAGAAGAATTTACATAATGAAGATGTCAACATCTTTGGCATTGTTGTCAAAGAGGGAGATTATTGCTAAAAATAAAGATACAAGGGAGATAAACAATAGATATAAGGGAGATATTACTGAAAGAGGGAGTTGAACAGTAACAGAAAACATTTCAGTTTGATTATTGACACAGAGGGAGTCAGAATGAAGCTAAAGACATTAATGAAGATTTGTTCATATTAGGAACATAGGCACTTTTTGGATTGTATGGTAACTTTGGTTGGAAATTATTTTTTTACAGTTTAGTGTTGTCGTCAATGCCAAAGAGGGAGATTGATGGAAATATTGCTACAATGTACACAATTGTTATTTTGTCATTGATGTCAAATCTTAACGGGTGAGACTATTGTTGCATGTTTGAGTACCTTATCTATTGATTGATGAAGATTTGAAAAGAATGGGATAACAAGAAGACCAAGGAAATGGTTGAGTTATGAGTATACACCAGGGTACTTGATCATTTGGCACTTTGGCAAAGTGATACATTATTTATCTATCACTGATAGTTCAGTGGAAGGTCTATGTTATAGATCTGAGTTGTTGAAGTTGGTTTAAAGTTTTATATGGGCACATCTAGACCTGAGGATAACTGATTCACCCCCCTCTCAGTTATTTTGAATTCATCCTAACAATTGGTATCAGACCTGTCATTCTCTTTAAAAAGTTTGAAGGTACTTGGAGATAAAGATCAAGATGTATAAAAGGGATGGACCGAAGATTAACAAGGAAAAATTTCCTACATGGAAAAGTTTGATGAAACTTCACTTGGTTGGTATTAGTGATTCTGCTAAATGACATATTGAAATAGAGTATGTAGCCCCTACTAGAGTGCTGAATGTTGCACAATTAAGAGAAAAGCATGAACATAATCAAGCAATGCTAGAACTTGCATAATCTTTGAACTATCATGAATTTGAGGACATCAAGGATTGTACAAGGGAAAAGTAGATGTGGGATGCCCTTGCAACTATTTATGGAGGTGATATGAATGTACTAAGAGCCAAATCTGAAAGCTTGAGAGGTAAGGTCTATGATTTAAAAATGCAAGAAGGAGAAAATATAGTGCAATATTATGATAGGATAAAGGAAGTTGTAAATGCTATTAGAGTAGCTAAGGGAACCATTGATGATGACACTATCATGAGCAAGGTACTAAGAACACTTATTCCTATTTATGCTATTAGAGTATCTGTAATTCAAGAACTGAGATGTACTCCTAATAACAATTTGACTCTGCAAAGTCTGGTAGGTAGACTTACTGCATTTGAGATGTCAAATTTTGACAACTATACTCCACAAGATGTTGAATCTGCATTCAAGTCACAGATGGTCATCAGCAAATCAAGGAAAGGAAAGAAATGTGTGGACAGTGACAGTGACACCTCAGATGATGATCTAGAAGAGTTTGAGGCACTTATGGCAAGGAGACTAGCTAGAGGAAAAGGAAAATTCAGAGGTAAACTTCCTATTATTTGTTTTTCTTCTAACAAAGTTGGTCAAATTGCTGTTAGATGTCCTAACAAGACTGAGAAAGATGAAAGAAGAGACAAGTACAAAGATAGAAAGGATGACTGAGACTACAAAAAGTACAAGGATTACAAAGACAAAGGTAATAAATATTGTTATATAGCTGAAGAAGCTTCTGACAGTGAATCTGATAAATCTGATGAAAATGATATAGAAGTTGTGTATGTTGCAATGAAAGATAATTCTGATGATGATGAGAAAAGTGCACTAATTTCTTATATGAGTAAAGGACAAATTGATAGTGTTTGTTCACATCACGACTGGTGATAAGGAAAAATTTGAAACCTTAGATCAATGTAAAGGTCGATATGTTAAGTTTGGTAATGATACACCTTGTAGAGTTAAAGGGAAAGGATCAATTCAATTGACTAACAAGATTAGATGTGATGATGTATACTAGGTTGATGATCTTAAGTATAATTTGTTGAGTGTTTCATAGTTGAACACTTCTGGTTACAGAGTTGAATTCCATCACAGGAAAGAAAAGATCTATGATGCCAATGGAGAATTAGTTGGAGGTGGTGAGAAAACTAAACGTAACTTGTTCTATCTAGATTTAGTTGAAGAGACATGCTTATTTGCACAATATAATGATGTTTGGTTATGGTATAAGAGGTTATGTCATGTTAACTTTGATAACTTGGTAAGCATAAGTAAATTGAAAATGGTTAGAGGGCTGCCTAAGTTAAAGAAACCTGAGAATGCAATGTGTAAGCAATGTCAATTGGGAAAAATGACTAAATCTAGTTTTAAGAGAAAAACTCATACTTGTGAGAATATTTTGGAATTGGTTCATATTGACCTTTGTGGACCTATTGGTGAGAAAAGATACTATGGAGACAAATATTCTATTCTATTTGTAGATGACTACTCTAGGATGATGGTTGTTATGTTTCTCAAAGAAAAATCTAATGCATTTCAGTTATTGAAGTGGTACTTGGCAAAAGTTGAAAAGGAAACAGGTAAGAGTCTGAAATGTCTGAGATTTGACAGAGGAGGTGAGTTCATTTCTAATGAGTTTAATAGGTTTTACAATGACCGAGGGATAAAAATTCAAATGTCAACACCTAGGACACCACCATAGAATGGTATAGCTGAAAGAAGAAATCGATCTATCATGGATTGTGCCAGAACATTAATGATGGAGAAAAATGTTGCATATAAATATTGGTGAGAAGTTGTAAGTATAGTTGTTTATATCTTGAACAGAGTACAAGTCAAGAAAGGTACAAACACTACACCCTATGAGCTATGGTATGGACATGCACCTACCATAAGTTATTTTAAAGTCTTTGGGAGTAGATGTTTTATACTAAAGGATAAAAAAAATGGTAAACTTGATGCTAAAGGAGAAGAAGGCATATTTTTGGATATTATACTAAGAGTAAGGCATACAAATGTTTGAATTATAACACTAACAAAATCGTGGAAAGTGAAAATGTTAGAATTGATGAATATGCAAAAAGAAATGAAGCTGAAAGCGTGATTGAGCCTGAAAGTTACAGATCATTCACCTATCCTGAAGAGGAGGATTCTAATGAAACTAAAATTGAAGTTGCCAAGAAACAGTTTGCACCTGCCAAGACATAGAAAAAAATTGTTGGGCAATAGGAGGTGACTACCGAGCTATCTGATGGAGATGTTGAGTCATAGTTTCACCCTAAACTAAACTTGAATGATCAAACTGAAGCTGAAAAAGAGTCTACTTTGGCAAAATACGTAAGAAGGCACCATAAACCTAATCAAATCATAGGAGCAAAGGATTCTATAGTTATGAAAAGAGGAAAATTAAGAGAAGACACATGTTTTCTATGTGATTTTGAGCCTAAGAGAGTAAAAGATGCTTTGGACAATGAAGACTGAATTCAAGCCATGAATGAATAGATAGACCAGATTGAAAAGAACAAAACATGGACACTAGTACCAAGACTTGACAACAAAAATGTAATTGGTACAAAGTGGATATTCAGAAACAAGTTGAATGAACATGAAGAGGTGACAAGGAATAAAGCAAGACTGGTATGCAAAGGTTATGCACAAGAGGAAGGAATTGACTATGGACAGACATTCACCCCAGTTGCAATATTGGAGGGTGTGAGTTCTCTACTTGCATATGCAGCCTACAAGGGATTTAAAGTCTATCAAATGGATGTGAATTCAGAATTTCTAAATGGGATATTAGAAGAGGAAGTATATATTTCTTGTATTTATGATTTCTTTTGTTTTACAATTTCATTTTCTCCAGCTTTTGTTTTACATTTTCATGCAATGTCTTCATAAACTCAAAAAATTATTTTGCTTCAGCACTTCTTTTCTCTTCTCCAACAATATCTCTCAAGTCTGATATAACTCTCGGTTGTGTGTCATGAATAATCTCAAAAGGTGTCTTTCCAGTACTTCTATTTACTGAATTGTAGTATGAAAAATGTGCTTGTGCCAACATCAAATCCCAATTACTTGGTGTGTCTCCAACTAAGCATCTCAACAAATTATCCAAACTTCGATTTACAACCTCTATTTGTCCATTATTTTGTGGATGAAAAGTAGAACTAAATCTCAACTCAGTATCCAACTTCTTCCTAAGTGTTCTTCAAAAATAACTAACAAACTTATTGTCTCGGTCAGAAATGATACTCCTCAGTAATCCATGCAATCTGACAATTTACTTAAAGAAAAGATCTTCTATATGTATTGCATTTGATGTTTTTCTACATGGTATGAAATGTGTCATGTTATAAAATCTATCCACAATAACAAATATGGAATCATTACCTCTTGTTTTCCTTGGTAAGCCAAGAACAAAATCCATGTTGATATCACTCCAAGGTTTCTCAAGAATAGTAATCGGTGTATACAAACCACTATTCTAACTCACTCCTTTTGCAACTTGACAAACTCCACAACTTTTCACAAATTTATGAACATCCTTATATAACTGAGGTAAAAAATACCTTTCCTTTAGAAAACTCAAATTTTTATCGATACCAAAATGTCCAACCAAACCACTACTATGTTTCTCCTTAATAAAATTAGTTCTCATTGACCCTCTCGATATACACAAATGGATACCTTTGAACAACATATCTTCCTGAATGAAATAGTCTTCATACTTGCTTGATTTATTTGAATTAGGTGCTCTACACACTCTCCATTGCTCAAAAAAATTAGGATCACTTTCATAAAAATTCTTCATGTCATCAAAACCAAGAACTTCAATTCTCATTTCAGTCAACAAAGATCTTCTTCTACTCAATGCATCAGCAACTCTGTTAGAAACTCCACTCTTATGCTTAATCAAAAATGTGAAACTCTGCAAATACTCTACCCAATTCATATGTCTCTGAAACAACTTATTCTGACTAACCAAATACTATAAAGCCTTATGATCAGTATACAACACAAATTCATTTGGCATCAAATAATGTCTTCATTTTTTCATAGCTTGAACAATAGCATAGAACTATTGATCATAGAAAAATTATTTTCTTTTAGCATTATTCAACTTTTCACTAAATAAAGCAACAAGTTTACCTTCTTGACTCAATATAAATCCAATTTCACTTCCACTTGCATCACATTCAACTTGGAATACCTTATTGAAATTAGGTAAGGCTAACACAGGTAATTCAGCAACCTTCAGTTTCAAATTCTCAATTATTTTATCAGCTACATGTGTCCATTTGAATTCTCTTTTGTCTCCTCTCATTGTCTCAGTCATAGTATTACAAATAGAACTAAAATTTCTGATAAAATTCCTATTAAAACTTTCCAATCCATTAAATGATCTTACCTCACTGGAATTCTTAGGTGTAGGCCAATTCAATATAGCTTCAACCTTCTCATGATCCATCTTAAAATCATCATCTAAAATCACAAAACCCAAATACACAAGATCTTCTTTCATGAAGGAACACTTATTCAGATTTATCAACAAATTTTCCTCTTTCAGTCTCGACAATACTTGTCTTATATGCAACAAATTCTCTTCTCTGGTCTTACTGAATATCATAATATCATCCAAATATACAATCACACAATTATTCAATAATTTCTTCAAAACTGCATTCATTAACCTCATAAATGTACTCGAAGCATTAGTTAAACCAAAGGGCATAACCAACCACTCATACAAAACTTCCTTTGTCTTGAAATAAGTATTCCACTCATCAACTTCTCTAATTCTAATCTGATGATACCCACTCTTTAGATCAATTTCGGTAAAATAGGTTGCTCTACTCAAACAATCCATTATGTCATCCATTCTCGATATAGGAAACCTATACTTCACTTTGATCTTATTGACTTCTCTTGAATCAGCGCACATTCACCATTCTCCATTCTTCTTAGGTGCCAACACAGCTGATACTATACATGGACTCAAACTTTCTTAGATCAAACCTTTGTTCAACAATTCATGAACTTGTCGGTTAAGCTCTTCATTCTTAGTCGGTGTTAACCGATGCGGTTCTTTGTTTGGTAAACTAGCTCTAGGAATTAGATCCATACAATGACTGATATCTCTTATTGGTGGAAAACCATCAGGTACATTATCTAAAATTTTCTCCTTGTACTCAGTGAGTAACTTTTCAACTTTTGTAGGAATTTAATCTTCGATATTCTTACTTGATTTGTTAGGAATCAAAGCATAAAAAATATCATCTCTTTTCAAATCCTTAAAAAACTGTCTACCTTCCATCAAACAAACTTTCACAGATTTACATAACTCACCAATAGATTCTTCAACCAAAGTTAACAAAACTTGTTTCTTACCATCAACGCAGATTGAATATCTATTCAATCTTCCATCATGTATAGCATGCATATCATACTGCCAAGGTCTACCCAACAAAATATGACAACAATCCATAGTCATAATATCACACAACACCTTACCATAATATTTTCCAATTTTCAAATTCCCAAAACATTGTTCACTCACAATTAATGTATGTTCATCCTTGATCCATGAGAACTGATAGGGTTTTGGATGTTTATTCCTCTCCAACTACAACTTTGCCACCATTTCCTCATATTCAAGATTCTTTGAGCTTCCACTATCAACAATCACCTTCCAAACTTTGTCTGCAACTCGACATCTGGTCTTGAACAAACTTTTCCTGATAGGAACTTATTGATATTTCTCACTCCATAGTATCCTTCTGATCATGAGATTACTTTCAGGTTCTTTAGGTGACTCTTCTTGCACCAAAGCATTTCTTCTGCTACCAACTTTCTTGCTTGCATGTGTACACTCAAAATATTTATGTCCTTCCTAACCAAAATTGTAACAAGTTACTTGGAACCCTCTTCTGCTATAACCACCTCAGGAGCAATTTCCTATTCCTCGGTATGAACTTCCACCTTTCCATTTAGTCTTTCCTTTATTTTGAGATGTGTCTGAATTTGGCTTGTCTGGTTTAGATCTACTATTTTCACCATGAGATCTACCTCTTCCTCTAGGGAATCTACCACCGCTGCCTCTGTGTCTTTGCTCATATCTCTTGTTCAACTTTTTCTCATCTTTTAGGGAAAAATGATATGCCTCTTCAATGCTTTCCATCTTGACCAAGTTGATCTCATCTTGCATAGAACTTCTCAATCCATTCAGATATCTTGCTACTCTTTCCACCTCATCTTCAACATGTCCAGATCTGATGTCCAATCTATAGAATTCTTTAGTATAATCTTTTACCGATCTTTCTTTCTGCTTAAAACTTTGCATTCTCCTAATCAGGTTAATTTGATAATCACAAGGATATAAACTTGCCTTTCAATTTGTTTACCATCTTATCCCATACCTTAATTTTGTCTTTACCTTTCTTCTTTTGATCCAATTGCAAATGCTCCCACCATAAGGATGCATGACCTTTCACATTTGTACTTGCAATCTTCACCTTCTTGTCCTCTGATACATTCTCATACTCAAATTACTTTTCCATCTCATTTATCTAGTCAATCAATTCAATTTATTAGAATCCAAATTTCCACTATACTCAGGAGGATTAAACTAAGGTGTGGATTTCAAACTTGTCAAGGCTCTCAGGAATCTTTCTTCTTCCTGGTCCATCACAGGTGTAGGTGCAGCTTCACCTTGAACTTCTTCAACTTCATCATCACTAACATCCTCAAGATGTCTTCCTCTAAGTTGGGCTGTCTCAACAGATTCCAATCTAACAACCATCTATCTAAGCATATCAGCTAGACCTGGATCTACATTTCCTCTCCCATGAACCATATTGAATCCCTCTGCAATTCTAGGTCAGATTGTAATATGCTACCTCACAACAATATCACCAACTAGGGATAGGGTTTACAAGAAGGAAATTAGATCTCACCAATGCTCTGATACCACCTGGTGCAAGGAGGATGGAAAGTGGGTCCAAGGGCACTCCCAACTACCAAACCAGCTTGTAGATACAATGCAGAAACAACAAAAACATAGTGAGAGAAGAAACAATAGAGATCCTTTTCATTAATTGATCAAACTCACTACATGTTGGGCTATAAGGCCTTCCCGGTTTGGGCCAAATACATTCAATTGAATTACTGATTGATTTTCATACATGTGAGGTCACAGACCTTCTTTACAATATCTCAACAGATTATCTTCTATCCAAAAGTCTACTATCTCCTTAGAACTGCTAAAACTAAGAACATAGAAACAAATATATATGAGTCCACCAAAGAGGTTGGAACTCAAATCCATAAGTGAGACCCATATTTAGGTCCACATAGATTCCAATGAGAGACCCCACATTAATTCAGCCACAAAAATTAAATGTAGAAGTTGGCTAGATCAGGATAAACAAATCAGAAGATGATTACAGAAAGACATCAACCCATCGGTAAAGCATACCCGAGAAACAAACAAAAAATTTGGTAAAAGCATTACCGAGCAACAGAAAAATCCATCAGTAAGAACATACCCAAGCAAAAGAAATGACTCAGGCACAGAGATCACCAAGACTCATCGGTAAAGAAAGAACCCGAGCAACAGAAAATTAACTACAAAACAAAGAAAACATCTTTTTAGTTAAGCAGGATTGTCAAGGACCCAAGATGCTCCTGCATCATTCTTCCTCCTTCTGCTGCAATTTTCTAATGTTTTATCTTGTGTCGTGGTTTGGGTTTTTTTCTTGAGGTTGTTGATTTCCTTTTTGGCTGAGTTCTTTTGTGTGTTTTTTGGCCTTTTGTTTTGGTTTTTCAGTTGTGTTTTGGGTACTCTTAATTCTCTATCTTAAGATTTCTCTTTGTACTGGCTTTTGGGTCCTTTCAAAACCTGTTTTTACCTATTAATTAAAACATTTATTGTGTTTGAATTTTAGGAACATGAATAGGATCCGAAAAAAATAGGAAAAGAGATTCCAACCTTACACCTTTCTGGACACCTTTTATTCACCTCTACAACTTGCCTACATAGCTCAATCATAATCATTTTATCATCTGGATACCTGGGCAATTTATAGGGGAAGTCATCAAAGGCACCTATTCGAATGCAAAGATTCTAGTATCGCTATGTCTGCCTCTAGAGAGATTATCCTTTTAGGACACCATTGTAGCTCATGGGTTAGATTCATTATAAAGGCATCATTGAATCTTTTGAAGTTGGCATAGCTTATGTGCAGTTGTAAACTAGGGTAAAAATCATATATTTGGATATCATCATAAAATTCTTCCACGTGGCTTAACCCGAGCCAGTGCTGAGTGCATGCTAGGGAATAGATGATATATGAAGACATTTAAAATAATTTATTGAGGGGAAAGGATTGGACTAGATGTCATATTCGATCACTAAAATCTCCACCCAATCCATGTATACTACTTTTGAGCACATCATTTGCACAAAGAACAACATCCACTCATCAAGATTTAGGGATTCTTCATTCCTCCTTAGTTGGTGTAGTAGCACAAACATATTTGCAATTTCTCCTTTTAGATTTACACCAAAAATTGTTGTGGGTAATTTGGATTGGCCAAATCTTTTCTCCTTGAACCATTCGTTAGACATTACACCTCTTTAATAAATCTTCTTTTCACTAAAATGTGACTCCGACAAGGCAAAATCCTAATTCATTCTTGGATAGTCTCTTAGGAAAATGGAAGGAATTATTGATAGGCTCCCTGTGGAGAGTGATGAGTACATCTTCATTTGGTTTCTTAATTTTCCTGGTCTCCAGATTGTATTGATTGATACATTCTGTTATCAACTCTGCACACTATAATGCAACGAGAAAGATGACTGCTTCCATTAGACCACTTGTAGCCAATTTGTTAGTAATTGGGTGTCTATTCTCATATTTTATTCTCTTTATTAGACTCTCTAAATCAAACTTGCTTAACTTCATGTCTCTAATTTTGCATAATTCACTTTCCATCCCGTTCAAGTGATCGTAACTCAAATATTTAAAGACCATCTTTATGAATAAATGATGTAGCTTTGTTTTTGCAGTAGATGTCTCACTGTAGAAATGATGCCTTGATTTAGCTTCTTCTTTACGCTTTCAAACAAATTAGAAACCTATCATAAATGGTATGAATTAGTGTATTTGATGCAGTACAAGACATACCATTAAAACTACTCACATCAAGCATTTAATGTTCATCAACTTTTAAAAGTGGGATATGTTATCACGTTTGAAATTGCAACCATCATCTCCAAAACAAACGAATTCCACAACGTCAGATTCCAAAGGTCTTCTTGCATTCTTCAATTTTCCTCTTTTCTTCATCCCGGGCTTTCCCTAAGAGGTATCGTGATTTGATGATAATGTAGGAATTGCATACTTATCTTCCCTAAGGACTTACTTAGCATGGGAAATTTTCATTATTTCCTTCCTTTCTTTTGAAGTATGATGGTAGTGTAGACACTACGGTATTTTCTTGCATAGGTGTTCTTATGAACCTTCTTTCAACATTTTCTAAAGATTCTTCCCTTCCTTTCAAAATCTGACAAAGTTGCACATAGTCTCCGATTTTATGAAAATGGATAAAAGACAAGACACTTCATATCTCTTCTTTGAATTTGCATAATCCTGATAATGTGCCAGAACACTTGTAAAACCTTCTACTTATATTGAAAGAGATAATAACTTTAACTTGACAATCACAACGACCATAAGACCAACTTAACATAGTCATACTCAACAAGATTTTCCACCTACTTCCTACATTCTCGAAGACTTAGTCCCGACAGGCACCCAAATCCCAAAATCCTAACAATGACATAAAAACTAAGGTACAAGATTTGATTACTACCCAAAATATTTCCATGCTTTATTTGAGACCAAGGGACCAAAATTAGGCAACAAAATCATGTCACAATTCTTCACAACACGCTACACCATCAAGTCTTCCAAGAACAATAAGAACAACAATACGCCACATGAAAATCACCAAGTATGATCACATAATCCAATGCAATCCAGAAACACAAATATGACACAATCTAGAAACATCAACAAGCAACATGAAATGCCATGACATCAACAAAAAAATCTAAATTAGAATTCACAATTATCTCTGCATTGTTCATCGTGAATATTAATTAGCAACCTCTATCACAAAATAACAATAGATTTTTGACAACCAAATCATGAACCGATCGAGACGAGGACACAAATCCATGTCCTAAAATCATCACCAGGTTAGAAACCAATAATATTGTGTAACTGGTCCAGACTGATCCAATAATTGTAACACTGTCTCTTCCTGAACAACCAAAATACCAGTCTCTGATAAATCAATCATATCTCACTCAAATAAACATGCAAACCTCTATAAATTGACATAGGTCAACTATATACATCCTTGAAACATTTTGTATGTTTGCAACATCTAATATTCAATACAATAGCCACACCAATCAAATCTTCTCACTGAACATACGAGGAACACTGTCACCAACAATAGGAATATGTTGACATCACTGAAAAAACATCAATGTCAGCACATATATGAACAATATCCAACAATCTCCCAACAACACATGCGAACACAAAAAATGGGTCCAAATACTATGCTTGAAATACCTAGACTCAAATGAAGACACATGGATTATGACATCCACAAATCCACCTAAGGGATCCACCATTTGGAACTATATTCTAGAATGTAGGGACATCCTATCTCATCATTTTAGCTAGGAAATTAGAACACGGATATATAAAAAAATATTTTCCAATTCTGGGGTCGTCGACATGTCCCAGTAAATTTAAAAAATTTGCCTATAATTTCTAAGCGACCCCTAATCGACGGCCTATATTCACCAATAGTTTAAACATACATACATACACACACACACACACACACACACACACACACACACATATATATTTTGACGCATGTCTCAAACTAACGTAGTTTTTCCAACTTCATTAAACATACAAAGGTGTTGGACGACCCATAATCACCTTGGAAATAACAAAAGGCATGTTATAATTACGCGGGCTTCGCCAAATATTTGTATACCTAATACCTCCCGCCAAATTTTCCAAATAAGGATTAGTATAAAAACATTTTGATATCTCTATTGGATCTATAGTGAAGTTTCAAACTATTGAGTGCAATTGCATACTTCATTGTCGAGTAGCAAACACATTGTTGCAATTTAATTTGAGGCAAAGGTAAGTGATACTTATCCTGTGACTGCGATTTTGAGTTCATTATTCCGAAATAGGTTGGAAGTTCATTATTTTTTATAAACTACCAATATGATAATGCATGTTGGAAGTACTTCTAAGAAAACTAGAGTTGTAACATCCTCTCCTTAATGACATTGAGGATTGGTTCAATATGTGGCATGTAATGAAGACAAAAAACCTGTTTGGTTTTATATGGAAGATCATTCCTTCCACAATCATCTAGGAGTTGTGGGAGGAAATAAATATGTGAATATAGAGGGAAATTTATAGATGTCAAATTTTTATACCTAAAAATTGATATAACAATGATTAAATTAGTCAATAATGCAACCAGAACCTAGGAGACCAAGAACAATACATTCACAAGTTGGGATAATTGAATGCATAATATCTTCAAGGGTCTTCAAAAACTGAAGCTTGATGGTGCAACACTAAAGATAAAAGTGATGAATCTAAGGAAAGACATAAAATTGACTCCGCCTAAGAGGAACTAGATCAAAATCAACTTTGATGGGGGCATCTGGGGGTAACCCTGGTCCTAGTGCAGTTGGATGTGTGGCCCAAAACTAGGAAGGGCATACAATTGCAAAGAAATATATTTTTATTGGTAAAACAATGAACAATGACATTAAATTTAGGGTTGCACTTGCAGAACTACAAATGAGTTTCAACATCAATGCAAAGAAAATACACTTGGAGGGGGATTCATTAATTGTAATCAATGCAATCAAAAAAAGTACTACTCCAAATTGGAAATTGGTGCAATAGTTGAGGCCAATTTGGGAGATAATTTCTAAATTGCAAGACTTCAAAATTATGTGCATACACAAAGTGGGGAATGATATTGCAGACAAATTGGTGAAAATGGTGGCATAAAATTTAGAAGGTATGACACTAGGAACACGAAAAAAAATGAGAATGGGTTTGGAGTACGACAATGATCACAAAATCACATATGTATTTGGAAATTGAATGAATGATGTCCTTTCCAAACACATAAATCAAATTGGTTATAATGAAGGTGGTACCTTCCACAATTATCTAGGATTTTTTGAAGGAAATAAATATGTGAATATTTAGAGGGAAATTTATAGATGTCAAATGTTTATGCCTAAAAATTGATAGAACAATGATTGAATTAGTCAATAATGCAACCGGAACCTAGGAGACCAAGAACAATACCTTCACAAGTTATGATAATTGAATGCATAAGACCTTCAAGGGTCTTCAAAAATTGAATCTTGATGGTGCAACACTGAAGATAAAAGTGATGAATCCAAGGAAAGACATAAAATTGACTCCGCCTAAGAGGAACTGGATCAAAATCAACTTCGATGGGGCATCCGGGGGTAACCCTGGTCCTAGTGGAGTTTGATGTTTGGTCCAAATCCAAAGAAAGGGCATACAATTGCAAAGAAATCTATTTTTATTGGTGAAACAATGAACAATGACGTTGAATTTAGGGTTGCACTTGCAGGACTACAAATGATTTTCAACGTCAATGCAAAGAAAATACACTTGAAGGGGGATTCATTAATTGTAATCAATGCAATCAGAAAAAGCACCACTCCAAATTGGAAATTGGCACAATAGTTGAGGCAAATTTGGGAGATAATTTCTAAATTGCAAGACTTCAAAATTATGCGCATACACAAAGCGGGGAATGATATTGCAGACAAATTGGTGAAAATGGTGGCATAAAATTTAGAAGGTACGACACTGGGAACAAGAAAAAATTGAGAATGGGTTTGGAGTACGACAATGATTGCAAAATCACTTATGTATTTGGAAATTGAATGATTGATGTCCTTTCCAAACACACAAATCAAATTGGTTATAATGAAGGTGGTACCTTGAAATGTGGCATGGACAGAAGGAGTTAGAGAATATGGTGCCATTTTATGATATGTCAAGTGGAATGTGACTATTAGCTATGGGGTATATCACCATCAAATGAGTTAGAAAGTACACACATCATTTTATTAGGAAATACCATATCATTTCATTAATAACCAAATGTGTGAACTGATATTACAAGACTTTGAAGTATGGAGATAGATGGTTAAAGGGTTGTATATGATGAAAACCTACCTGTTGGGAGCACACTCAGACATGCAAACATTAGAGATATAAACCATTAATCTACACTAACATTTCAAAAGCATACTCAAAACAAAAGCTTCCACCATAACCTCCGATGAGCCAAACAGGGGCACCCAAGCCTTGTTGATTTTCTCTTAGAGAGGGTTGTGGGTGTGCTCTCCCAACAAAAAATATAAATACCACTATGATTTCTTGCTTGCTATGGATTGAATCCTACAATACAAACTAATGGATATGATAAAGAGCTCCACAACAAGTATGAGGAACTTGTCTCAAGCCTTCACCAAATGATGAGCATGAAGAATGCAAACTAAACTAGAATGATATTCAAGATCAAATGAAACTAAGATTCATTCACCATTAACCTAGCATGTGATTTATAGATTCAACAATGAACTAAACATGAAATACATGAAAATTAAATTCTAGAGCAATACTAACTTGATAACAATGCATAGAGATAATGGGTGAATTACTCTTATAAAGGCTCATATTTATAAGATTTTGGAGGGCTTGGGTGAGGTGGAGCACATGTGGCATCCACATCGGTGCCACATGAGGGACACATAAGCCATGCAAGAGGACAAGTTTTCTCACACATGTGTGAGCAATTTGTGATATGATGGGTCAATGTGCACTTGAAGTACAAATGTAAGAGATCTTGTCATTGATGTGCAAGAGGTGTAAGAGTTTTTGTCCAATGAAACACTTTTGGAAAGTGTCGTCAAGGTTGTATGAAACCTTGTTGGCACAAAACTAGTAATATTTGAAAAGTCAATTTTTGGAAATTTGCTCACATGTGTGGGCAAATAATTAGGAATAATGGGTGTAGGAATCCTAAAAATTAGCCTAATTAAATTTAATTAGTGACTAGGTTTATTTGGTGAGAGTGATGTGAGGTAGGGTAGGATCTAGGTTTAGATTTAAAATAATCCAAATTAGATTTAGATTAATTGTGGTTTACAAGAATTAAGGCATGTGAAGGAATAAATAAATTATAAATTTATTTAAAGGGGAATTTAATGTGGGAATATATTAAATTTAATTTAATACACTTAGGGGATAAGTATTCAAATTATTTAAATACTTTAGGATAATGAACTTAATTTAATTAAATAAGTGGAAAAGAATAAAAAATATAATTAACTAAAATTAATTATAATATTGTAAAGGACAATTTTAGGCATCTACATATACATATAAACACACACACACACACACACACACACACACACACACACACATATATATATACATACATACATATATAAATATATATATCGATATATACATAGACATATACATATGTACTCACCTACAATTGGATGCTCAGTCAGGTCCTATATATACAAACATGTACATGCACGTGCGCGCGTGCACACACACACACACACACACACACATATATATATATACAAACACACACATATATGTATAGATAGATATATACATACATACATGTGTGTGTGTGTGTGTGTGTGTACTCACCTACAATTGGATGCTCAGTTAGGTTATGTTTTAGTGTCCTCCAACTTTCATGTTCATTATGCTTGATCCAACCCCTATTTCGCTTATCATTCTGGCACCCCACTCCAATTTGGATCTCTAGACCAAAATTTGAGGTCTTTTGGTGGGACCAAGTTGTCCCAAATGACTCAGTACCTGATATTTTCCTCAAGTTTTAAATCAGGGATAGATCTCAACAGTTAAGTGAGAAATTTGAATTCCCATCGGTCCCCTTCAAGTTTTGAGCTCCAAATGCTTGTGAAGGGTATATAAGAAACCTACCTCTCCTTATTTTGGGATCCAAGAATTCATAACTACAACCAAGCATTCATGATAGCATATACACATGATATCAAGCATCCTAAGGCAAATTTTAAGCATCCAAGGAATATTTTCAAGACAATCTTCTCCATTGTAGCAAGCTTCTCTCCCTCATTGAAGACCAAGTAGTGGAGACCTAAATCATGTAAGAAGATCCTTCTTCTAACTACATAAACATAAATGTGGATTTATTACTTCTCAAGGCAAGCAACATAAAGGATAATGACATTGGAGATTTATGAAGTATTTGTAGATCTAGACATTTGTGAAAGACATCCTTGATTCTTCTCAACAATTCAAGACATTACAACAACATTTAAACATCTTCCAAGTCCATTTGTGAAGGTATAAATATTTCATTTTTAGATCTAGCCTTTTCTTTATATTAGCACATTTTCCATACATGCATATTTCATTTCAATTTCAAGGTTGATTCCTCAATCGAGGTTTGACTGAGACAAACCCCTTTCTACCCAAAAATTTATCTCTTTTATGTGTGTAGGAATAGGTGGCACCAATTTTGTGACCAGATCTGGAAAGTACACAAGATTTCCTATAATGTGAGATTGAAAAGGGACAAAAATACCATGAAAAAATCATCCCATGTGACTTGGCCCCTCAAACTTCCCTCCAAATTGGATTTGCAGACCAGTCTTTGTCTCTATCTCATTTTTAGCAGAATTTGTTTGTCTAATTTCTGTCAGTCTATGTTCAATGAAAGTCTATCTCCTTCACTATTTTGTCCTATATCTTGAATCCATCACTCCATTTTCCATATCCATATTCTACCAAGTGAAGGATCATTGTATCCATTTAACGCCTGGGTATCCTTGAGCCTGGTGAGTCATCTTCCTTCTAATTATGACTAAAGAGATAATACCATCCCCCACATACCTATCCCCATCTTTTTATGTTACATTTTGGTGAACCCGATGTGTGACATTTCCATTATAATTTGCTGTCTAGATCTTATTTGTATGCACTGCATGCATTCAGCTATCTAGGTTCGCCTATGTTACATTTTAGTGAAATTGACTCCTTACATTCCATTTTTATTTGGATAGCTAGATGAGTTTTTCATTAAGTTTCATGTGCAATTATGTTTCCTCTATGTATCAATTACATTCGTGGTGCATAAATTTGACAAATACTTTCATTTTTATTTCTTTTTTTTAGAAAGTCTTTAGTAAAAAATTTAACATGATCGGTAACGTTGGCATAACATGTTGTCTGGCTCCATGTGAAACACTTTTGACCAGAAGATATGAATCACTAAGGCCACAAATGGGGTACCTCATCCCCTTATTACAAATCTGAGGCCCAACCCTGTGAGCACAATGGATCAACGAAGGCACAAGCCTGCAATCATAATGACCTAATGGAGGTTTGAACCTGGGTAGGTACAACAACAATAACACCACTTAACCAACACCCTAAGTGGTGAACCCCCACTTACATTTTCATTTCAGATCTGATTTTTATGTTTAGTTATTTCATTACATGCATTGATTAAAATATCAAATTTACTAGTAATGTACATTATTTAAGCATCCTTTATTTTCTCACCTTGTGCATGAGCGACATAACTTTAAGTTATGCCTATAGCATTCTAATGAGAAGAATTCATAGAATTATGGGTTCCTTTGATCTCAAGTCTTCTAACATGTTCCTTAGGAATGTAGATGATACCATTATGCCCACTAATGACATACCTCATATTATTGAGAATCCTTCTTCCCACTCTTCTCATGATGAAGATAAAACCTTAAGAGTGTCTCCTACCCAAGTGCAAAACTTTTAAATTATTTTTTAAAATTTGAGCAATGATCAGGTCAAGAGCATTCTAATAGGGAATCCATCTCTTTGGTAGAAGGATTGAGGAAGTTTATTTACAATAGTGATAATTTTGTTGATGTTTTTCATGGCATATCACATCTTATTGATGACAATCTCAAATCTATCAAAAAAAATTATCAAGATCTTGGTCTCTCTCATCCTAACACTAGTGTTGAGACTTCCATCCCTGATTCATTACCTAGTGTGCCTACATATACTCCACCTCTCATTACCATGTCTATTTAAAATATTAATCCTACACATGTTAGTCTTGGAATTATTCCTAAGCCAATCATCCCTCCTCTTATGAGTGTCCTATGTATTTCCCAACCATCATCTATACCTACTTACCACAATGTCCCACTTGCATATTCCAATGGTCCTTCCATCTCTCAAATTTCATAAAATCATTCAATTTTATCACATGTCCAATACCAATGCATCTACTGAAAAAAACCATTAACAGCCTTGCCAAATTGTGTCACCCTTACAAAAAGAAATTACCTCCATGACCCTACCCAAATTCAATATCCCCACCTGTGAAATTGTTAGTCCTTTGTCTCTTGACATCTTTTGTTTTCTTATCCCTCAATACATGGAGATACCTCATTTGTAGATATATACTTGAAAATATTATCCCTTGACTTATATGAAAACGTTTCAAACCTTATGTAGTGACTTCTCTCTTGATCATAAACTGATGGCTAAATTATTTACTAGAACATTTAGAGATAAGGTCTTACAATGGTATTGTTCTTTACCTCCCTGTTCTATTGACTCATTTCAAAAACTTGCTAATGATTTCATTCAAAAATTTCAAAATAATATTGGTCCTTAAATTTCTTTGACTGATTTGATTCATTGTAAGCAAGGTGCTAAGGAAAAAGTGACTAATTACTAATTTTATTGTGTTAGTGAACAGATTTGTCTTTCTACAAATGCTATTTTAAGTTTCACCGTATCACCCTTAAAAGACAAACTATCTCTAACAGTTGGGTAAGTATCCTTTATGATTACTTCCCTCTAAATTTTGTTATAGGTACACCTCCCTAATATTGATTTTCAATAAAATTTGATAACAATTTAACTGGTTAGCTTTTAACCCGAAAGCTTATAAAGGCTGCAATATCATTCTTAGATGATATGCTACTGAATAACTGTAAAGGAAATAAAACTGAATAATAAATGGGAAGAAAAACATAGTTACTTCCCCCATTGCATTTCATGAAAAATAACCAACTTCTCAGCTAAAGATAACATAATATAGATAGAATTCAGATATTATAAACCAACAGACATATACATAATAGGGTAAACAAGATGTCAACACAGGACACTTCATTTTTGGTTTTCAAATAACATAGATTAGATAAACCTCACTGTAACATATTTCAAAAATTACTGCACAGGCAATTACATGAAATCTGTTATTTCCATAACATTCAATTACTACTATCTGTTCATTTAACCTTCTCAAAAAAAAAACTATCACCACAAAAGCTATTATCTAGTAGCGATGAGTTTTTTCTAACCCTTTTAAAAGTTTTAGAAGCCAAATATATAGTATCAGAGCACCGAGAGGTCTCCCAAAAAAACACGACCTCTCAGGCAATTAGTTATAAAACCAAACCAACAGAAAAAGGACATGCGTCCTTAAGAGTTTGCATGTTAACCAAGTAAAAACTAATTAACTAATTCTGGTTCCTTGTCCACAGCACGGTCCTCGCTCCCCGCTAGACTCCCTTCTTCTTTGGTAACTGATTGGGTAGGTTTCCATTCTTTATACACCTGGACTAGCTCTTTTGTGAGTGGTAGATGTGGGATCTTAGAATTCACTATCTGGGCCATTGAGGCCTCCTTACTCCACTTCAATTTCTTCACCTTTTCTACGACATTGGGAAGCTGATCCACACATAGATATAGCATAGATTCAATCCTTGCCATCTAAGTTAAGTCAGAGGCTTTAGGATTAACCTTTTCTCTGATAATTTTTATCGCTAAGTTGAAAGCTTCCAGAGCGCCCTTCAATTCTTGCTCACTGTATACTGATGGATAAGTATAAGTGAAATTGATCACCTTCAACTCGTTCAAGGCGGCCTTCTGAATTTTCTTAGCTTTGGAATCATATTCTTTTTCTATAATGGTGCCCCTTATTAGAGAGATACGCCAGCTGATGTTCTTCCTAAGGATGAAGAAAATGGATTCCTCAGTGCCTTTTATGGATTTTCCCGTACAGAATTTGTTGAAACCATACCTCACTATCTCCATAAACTTTGTCATCATCGATACCCATTTTTCCTCCTCTCCATCCCAGACTTGGCACTGGGTTTGCAATTCTCCCATTACGACCTCTATGTCATGAAGAACTAAGTACAAATCTTTGATATATTGTCGACTACTGTTAAGCACTTGGGACATCCACTCATCAATTGAGGAGACTAGTGTTTGACCCCTCTGAACTTGATTTAGCAAAGTTTTACTTTCCACTAAGTTTGGGTCAAATACCTGTGAAGATTGGGTCAGTGGAATGGCTTCAAAGTTGTAGAAAGTGTTTATGAACTGAGAGAGTGAGACTATTGTCTGCTTCCATTCTTTCTTTTCTTTGCTATCCTACCATGATGTTATCAACATCTGCTGAGCCATCTCTTTGAAAAGGTGATTCTTTCCCGCTCTATCCATAGTCCCTAATTCAATTTTAGTGACCTCAAAGTCTTCAACTGCAACATCTTTTTTCTCCTCCTTCGGTTTGGAGGTGGCTACTTTAGTTGTCCACTTCCCAGTTTTAGTATCAGCAAACATCCATGTTGTACTCTTAACTTTCTTGGCCTTGGGAGTCTTTTGAGCATATTTGCTGACTATATCTTGCACTGGAATAGATACTAGAACTAAGCTCTATTTCTTATTCACTAAAGAGGTTAGCCATCTTGGTGTATCATTTGTTGCTACTGATTGTTCACCTGTCTTCGCAGGGGTACCCATTAAATCCAAAGTCACATCATCAAGAATGAAGAGATCTTTTCCAATTTGCTCATCTTCCCCAATTTGATGGTTTAAATCCCCAAATTTGTCATCCTCTAAATTTATTGTTTCTGCATTTTCTTGAGTCATCTTCCCTCTATGTTGTGATTGGGATCTTGATCTGGTAATGCGTTGAGACCACAGGGGAAAATTCAGCAACATATTTCTTCTTGGAATCCTTATTCCGCTGCTTACCTGATCAACCTTAATCACTGTAGAAATCTCTGCAACTGGAGCTTTGAAAACCCTTACCTTCAATCTACCTGCATACAGATAGTGACAACATTTCAAAAATAATGAATGTTAAGAATGGATTTAAATAATAAATACCACAGATTTGACAATTAATTGCCCATCATTAAGGCAATAAAGGTTCGGAGAATGAAGTGACCGTTCACGCATGCAAACAATTAATGCAACTTGTGCAAACTTTTATGCCGCATGAATTCATCATAACTTTGATAGCTCGGGCACACTTAACCATCGCAAATACTTTTTTGCATTAAAATCCTTTCTAGGTAGGGCCCACTACTGAGTGACGACGAAAATATTTTTCTTTTTCCACGTTTCACTTTTCAAAATCATTGAACACTCTTGAACACGGATGAACTAAGTTCAAGGGTGTTATTATGTGTTCATCACTGTTCAAGTATGTTCTTGTTTTAATCTCTTGCCTTCATCCTTAAACTAAATATTCCAAGCTTAGTCACTGATTCCCAACTTTGATCAATTAAAATTCTGCACACCGCAAACATGAAACTCCCATTTTAGTGATGACTTTATTCACCTATTATTCCTTCATAAAAATTATGAGCCGGCTTAAACACTCTTGAACACTCATGAACCAATTTCAAGGTTGTTCAAGTATGTTCAAACCTATTCAAACCTATTCAAGAAAAGTGTTAGCAAATCATTTTCCTAATTCCACAAACACAGATGGACCACAAGGTGGACACTTTTGCTGAGAATTTGGACATGAGGACTTAAGCAACTTTAAGATTCAAAAAAAAAATATGGTGACTCTAGAAATAAAAAACAAGGACAAGTACTAGACTTGGAGTAACACAGGCTCTGACTGGGGACTGACTTTTCTCAAAAGTTAGAGAACTCAAAAACTCTGGTTTCGCAAACTGCTGCAAAGGGCTCACAAAAACACACGAGAAAGGAAAGACACACAACCTGAAAGAAAACTAAGACTAATATATAGAACAAAACATAGTAAACCAAACTAGAGCTTCAACAATTTGAGATCTTTCCCATTATAAGAAAATGGTAAGATCGTTCCATCAGGGTATGCTAGCTTAAAAGCGTTGGTTCCCAATTCTTCAGTAATAAAAAAGGGCCCTTTCCAAATTGATTCAAATTTACTGTGGGCACCTTTTGGAGCTTTCCTTTTATCCCATAGAAAGACCTCATCTCCTTTCATAAAACTTCTAGGTCTCGCCTTCCTGTCAAATATATTTTTCACTCTGGTCTGATGTTCAGTAATTTTATCAACCAAAGCTTCTCTTTCTTCTTCCAGTTTATGCAAATACATGATTCTTTTCTCCAAAGTGTCTTTAAATGTCTGGTCTTCAATGGCCATTTGCAGTTTAGCTGCTAAAAGTTCCAAAGGAACTGATACTTGTGCACTATCCCATACACCAATTCAAAGGGTGCCATGTCAATCGCTCTCTTGGGAGTAATTCTATCATCCCAAAGGGCCTCATAAAGTTTCTTGTGCCAATTCTTGTCACTATCATCTACCAACTTCTTCATGATCATTATCAAATTTTTGTTACTTGACTCAGCCTGCCCATTTCCCTGAAGAAAATAATCTGATAAATGATCCAGAGAGATACTATGATCAAAATAGAAAAGGGACAGCTCCTGTGAAGAGAAGCAAGTAGCATTATCAGCTACAATTTTCTGAGGTACTCCAAAATGTACCAGAATATTATCTTTTAAGAAATCACACACTACTTGAGAATTAGCCTTCTTGGTTGGGATGACCTCGACCCACTTAGTGAAATAGTCGGTCCCTGTTAGGATGTAAACATGACCTGCACTCGACTGAGGATTAACAGGACCAATAAAATCAATTCCCCATTGCTTGAATGGTTCACTTACTACATCTGGTTTCAAAGACAAGGTAGCTAATTAGGGTCTCCCAGGGAAAAACTGCCATTTTTCACAGTTTTTGACGAATGCATAAGCATCCTTGAACATCCCTGGCCAGTAAAAAAATTTTTGAAGAATTTTGAATGCTGTCACAGTAGATGAGAAATGACCTCCGTAGGCCTCTTCATGAAAAGTTTTAAGCAACTATAGCTGCTGAATTTTATCCACACATCTTAGAAAAGTGTCGTCAAGGCCTCTTGTGTACAATACACCCTGCCATATTACATATTTCGCAGCCTGCAGTCTCAAAGTCCACCTTTCCTTAGGCGTTAGTCTTTCTGGACATTCTCCATAAGTTAGGAAATAAGCAATGTCGCAGAACCAAGAATCTGTCAAACTGACCAACAACACTTGAGATGTTTCACATTCTGGATTTTCAGGTTGACTTACATTTTCCACAATAAATTTACAAAGCCCCCTTCCCTTGACAAGTTTGGTGGGCTTTACTGTTAATTCATATTCTTGAATCTTTGTCACTCATGCTTCTCTCTTGTTCATGGCTATTTCTTGTTGCGTGAGAAGCATTTTCACTGCTGAATCGGGGACATATACTATGGAATGAGAATGAAGGATATAGAATCTGAACTGCTTAACTGATTTCACTATAGCAAAGGCTTGTTTCTCTGTGGGGGAGTATTTTAGTTCATCTTTTTTTAACAGTGTACTCATGAAAGTAATAGGCGCTTCATTCCCTAAAACATCCTTCTGGGTTAGAATTCCTGACAAAGTGTGATCGGAAGCATAACAGTAAATGATAAAATCTTTTTTGTAGTCGAGGTAAACTAAAGCTGGGGCATTTGCTACAGCGGTTTTGATCACACTAAAATATTTTCTACCTTCTTCTATCCATTTAAAGGGATGCTTTTCACTCATCATTCCCACAATGTGCCTGGTTAATTCATAAAAATCTGGGACAAAGGCTCTCAAGAAGTTAATCTGGCCAAAGAAAGATTTGACTCTTGTTATGGTTGAAGGTAGACTAACTTGCTGAATCACTTTTACTCTCTCAGGGTCGATCCTAATCCCTTCTTTGGACATAATATGGCCCAACAGCTTCCCTTTAGTCACACCAAAAATAGATTTTTTAGGATTAAGTGATATGCCATGGTCTCTGCACCTCTGTAGGACTGATTTGAGATCTCTAATGTGATGTTTCCTTCTTTTAGAGTACACAGTCAAATCATCAAGATAAATCACTATAATTCTATTTTTCAAATCATCAAAGGAAGAATCCATTGCCCTTTGGAAAGTTGCCCCTGCATTAATCAAGCCAAAGGGAATTCTGTTATAGGCAAATGTTCCCCATGGCATGGTGAAAGTAGTTTTCTATTTATCTTCACCAGACACACTCACGTGATTATATCCTGAAAACCCATCAAGTAGAGACATCATTTTTGATCTGGCAACCGCCTGTAAAACATGTTCCATCTTGGGCAGGGCATAATTATCCTTTAGACTAGCCTAGTTTAAATTTTGGAAATCTACATAGATCCTTTTTTCACCATTCTTCTTTCTGACATGAATAATATTTTCTATCCAGGTTGAATGATGAATAGGGTAAATGATTCTGGATTTTAGCATCTTGTCTACTTCTTTGAGAATTGCTTCAAAAACTTTAGGATTGTAGCTTCGTAGTTTTTTCCTGAAGGGCTTTGACTCGGGTTTAAGAGGGATATGATGGCTAAATTTCCCTTTCCAAAAATATTTAAGATCACCATAGTCCCAAGCAAACACATCCGTGTAGGCTATCAACAAGATCTGAAGGTTTCTATTTTCCTGAATAGAGAGAGTCTTACCTACAGATATCCACCTAGGTTTAGATGTAGTACCAATATTCACTTTGTCATATTCTTTTTGCACATTTGACTGAGGGTTTTTCCTTGAAATGAAACTATCATCTTTTTGAGAAAACCAGTTTTCTAAGGAAACCAAACCCTTGGGAATTTTATTAATCTTCAGCTGAACAAATTATTCTTCCGGTAAGGACTCAGAATTAGGCTCTTCACCATTTTTGATCATTCCTTCAAAGTAGGTGGATGAGAAAACTTCTATACAAGCCATGGAATCCTTAATTCGGGCATCATCTTCGAAGACTTGCAGATGTTCAATGTTATTCAGAATAGCAGGTCTATATATCATCTCAACCCTGTATGTGTCTGTTTTAAAGTCTGGGTGAGGGAGGAGTAGCGACATTGATATAGCTAGGGAATCAGCTCTTGAATTGAGACTCCTCGCAATGGCTTCTATGGAAAAATATTCAAAAGAATTAATTTCATCCCAAACTAAGTTTTTGTAATGTTTCAGGCATTCATTTTTTACTATAAATTGACCCTTCACTTGTTTAACAATCAGTTCAGCGTCACCTTTCAAAGAAATTACCTTGATTCCCAGTGCCTTTCCCTCTCACAACCCTAATAAAAGAGCCTCATATTTGACAGTATTATTAGTATTTTTAAAATCCAATTTGAAAGAGAAAGGGATATATTGATCATCTGAGCCTTTAAAGACTACACCAGCCCCAGAGCCTGCACTAGCACAACTACCATCAAACTCCGTTACCCAGATTTTCTCCTTTTCCCCATAGTCTACAAAAATAGGAGGAGCTTCATCTGAGAAAATCATGTAGTTACAAAACTCACAATCTTGAAATAGGATTTGTGCCTTGGGATCATCGGATGGGATTATAGTGTATTTATTTTTAGCTTCAGGTTCCAGTTTGACCTTTTTCTTTCCAATAGGAATAACAACTTCTAACCAATCCATCTTTATTTCCTCACCCATGTCTCTGCAAAAAGTTCTGCTCAAAAGCGTCCCATAGCTTGCAGGTATATCCGCCACTAAAATGGTCAATTTGAGTCTCTTATCAGGATAAGTGGCTAAAACAACTTGGGCATCTTTAACTTGACCTATTAATGGTACCTATTTCCTGTCCATAGAATAGCACCTCCCAAAATTTTTAGTCATGGTTAAGCCTAAAGCTTTGGCAATAGATGATGGAATAATGTTATCAGAGGCGCCTGAGTCTATAATGCAATTACTCAATTTCAGACCGTTAAGGAGCAAATAAATATAAAAGGGATCAGGCTTTCTAATTTCATCAACTTCACATTTCAATTATGAGGTAGAAGTAGTGGCAGAGTCACTCTGATTCATAAAAAATGGTGAAACAACTATGGGAGAGTCAAATGGGTCATCAATTTGATTTACAGTACACTGATTAGATTGAGATAGATTTGGAAGGTCACCTTTGACGTACTTGACCAACTTATCAAGTTCTTTGGGATTTAATCTTAGATATTCAGCAGGAGAGATTTGGATAGCAGAAGACTTACAAGATTCTACAATATCAAAAGAGGACGTACCAGAATATTTTTGTACAACCTTAACATCAAGAGTCTGAGGACTGGGGGAAAAAGAATTACTTACAAGATCTCTGGTCTTCTAAAAAGTGCCTGATGATGTTGGAGTGTTCTTTAAAGTCTTTTGATTTTGAGTAAGCATGGCACAAGCGGGATCCTCAAGGGTGACCAAAATATCTCCTCTTTCTGAGTCAGATTCATATTCTAAGTAGTATGAGCCAGAGTCACTAGGTCTGTCTTGAGGCACTTCTTCTACAGTACATTCGCCTAACACATCTTTTGTGGCTTCCATTTGTACATGTCTTTTCATATCTGGGCATGAATTACCATCATGATCCATTGTCAGGTGAAAAGAACACATGATAGCCTCTTTTGGTGAAGCTTCCAGGGACAATCTTGGTTGATTAGAAGGTAGCAAGGAGGATTTTCCATGCCATTGATTAGGCTTCTTTCGACTAATATCTTGATAAGGGGAAGAAAATTAAGATCCTTGGTTTGGTAACTGCCTCTTCAAGGCAATTACATCATTCATAAGTCTCTGAAAAACTGGATCTGTAGGAGCAGAACTAGAAGGTTGAGAGTGAGGAGTTTGTACGTCCTTTCTCCATTTCCCCTTTGTAATAAGATCATCTTCTAACTCAATGGCCTGACCTTGGGCAATAGCTAAATCAGCTGGTCTACTCCTTAAGTGAAAACCTATGTCCGGGGGCATAGAGTTTACGAAGAAACATTGTTGGTTTTCTGGGGTCGATCTTTTAGCAGCAGGCATTCTGTGAATAACTTTGTTATATCTAGCCACATAGTCTCTCATTGGTTCATGAATTTCTTTTTTCATTTGTGTTAATTGTGCTAGCAGGGAATGTTCATCATCAGCCCCTTTAAAACATCCTTCAAACACGATCTTCATGGTTTTCCAGTTTGTGATAGACCCAGTGGGAAAGTGACCAAACCATTCTACAACTCCCTCTGAGAGGGATTGTGCAAAGAGCCTAATGGCTACATCTTCATGTTGCACTACCAAAATGGCAGTAACCACATTGAATGCATTCAAATGTTCATCTACCGAGACTTTGCCATCTCTGGAAAATTTAGGCAAGACTTCTTTAATACCTTTAGGGAGAGGATGATGAGATCCTAAATTTAAAGGACCAACTGTTGCACCCTATGGTTGAGCCATGACTGCAACTGGAAATATTGTTACTAGTGGTGGTGCTTGAATACCAGACAAAGTCAAAGCTTGCCAGACACTAGTGGATGGAGAAGTATTCGAAGAGGCTTTAGGAGGTGAAGAAGGTATACTCTTGGCTTTAGCATTTGAGATGTAAGAGGTTGGAAAATGGAGATTTTGCAAACTCTCATAAAAAGTGTCAAAATGCCCTCCTTCCTCTAGGACCTAGTATATGGTCAAAAATCTAGTATTATATTCTTTTATTGCCTCTGGATAGCTCTGTCAACAATTTGTGCCTCTTGGGAAATTGTGAGACCCCTCAGCCACTCTCCTATATCTTCCTCTTCTTCCAAAACTAGGAGAACTTGTTGATACTGGTGATAGCTGGTCTTTAAATCCCAAGCAATAGTGTTCAAATCAAAAATTATATCCTCTTGGGTATTTTGTAAGTTAAGATCTGGTTGAATGACAGGAGGTTGCTCCTCCTGGTTTGGTATCACCACAGCTAGTAGGACCATATCTTGTTCATAAAAGAAAGCATTTAAAAATAGGTCTACACTGTGAGCGCTCCCCAATAGAGTCACCAAAATCTGTTAGTGAACAGATTTGTTTTTCTAAAAATACTCTTTTAAGTTTCACCCTATCACCCTTAAAAGACAAACTATCTCTAACAGTTGGGTAAGTATCCTTTATGATTACTTCCCTCTGAATTTTGTTATAGGTGCAGCTCCCTAATATTGATTTTCAATAAAATTTGATAACAGTTTAACTGGTTAGCTTTTAACCCAAAAGCTTATAAAGGCTACAATATCATTCTTAGATGATATGCTACTAAATAATTGTAAAGGAAATAAAACTGAATAATAAATGGGAAGAAAAACACAGTTACTTCCCCGATTGAATTTCATGAAAAATAAACAACTTCTCAGCTAAAGATAACAAAATATAGATAGAATTCGGACATTATGAACCAACAGACATATACATAACAGGGTAAACAAGATGTCAACACAGGACACTTCATTTTTGGTTTTCAAATAACATAGATTTGATAAACCTCACTGTAATATATTTCAAAAATTACTGCACAGGCAATTGCATGAAATCTGTTATTTCCATTACATTCAATTACTACTATTTGTTCCTTTAACCTTCTCAAAAACAAAACTATCACCACAAAAGCTATTATCTAGTAGCGATGAGTTTTTTTTGACCCTTTTAAAAAATTTAGCAGCCAAATATATAGTATCAGAGCACCGAGAGGTCTCCCGAAAAAACACGACCTCTCGGGCAATTAGTTATAAAACCAAACCAGCAGAAAAAGGACACACGTCCTTAAGAGTTTGTGTGTTAACCAAGTAAAAACTAATTAACTAATTCTGGTTCCTTGTCCACATCACAATCCTCTCTCCCCGTTGGACTCCCTTCTTCTTCGGTAACCGATTGGGCAGGTTTCCATTCTCTATATGCCTGGACCAGCTCTTTCACGAGCGGTAGATGTGGGATCTTAGAATTCACTATATGGGCCATTGAGGCCTCCTTACTCCACTTCAATTTCTTCACCTTTTCTATGACATTGGGAAGCTGATCTACACACGGATATAGCATAGATTCAATCCTTGCCATCTGAGTTAAGTCAGAGGCTTTAGGATTAACCTTTTCTCTGATAATCTTTATCGCTGAGTCGAAAGCTTCCAGAGTTCCCTTCAATTCTTGCTCACCATATACTGATAGATAAGTATAAGTGAAATTGATCACCTTCAACTTGTTCAAGGTGGCCTTCTAAATTTGCTTAGCTTCAGACTCATATTCTTTGTTTTCTGTAATGGTGCCCCTTTTTAGAGAGATACACCAGCTGATGGTCTTGATAAGGATGAATAAAATGGATTCCTTAGTGCCTTTTAGGGATTTTTTCATGTAGAATTTGTTGAAACCATACCTCTCTATCTGCATAAACTTTGTCATCGTTGATACCCATTTTTCCTCCTCTCCATCCTAGACTTGGCGCTGGGTTTGCAATTCTCCCATTACAGCCTCTATGTCATGAAGAACTAAGTGTGAATCTTTGATATATTTTTGGCCACTATTAAGCACTTGGGACATCCACTCATCAACTGAGGAGACTAGTGTTTGACCCCTCTAAACTTGATTCAGCAAATTTTTACTTTCCACCGAGTTTGGGTCAAATACCTGTGAAGATTGGGTCAGTGGCATGGCTTCAAAGTTGCAGAAAGTGTTTATGAACTGAGAGAGTGAGACTATCATCTACTTCAGTTCTTTCTTTTCTTTTCTATCCTTCCATGATGTTATCAACATTTGCTAAGCCGTCTCTTTGAAAAGGTGATTCTTTCCCACTCTATCCATGGTCCTTAATTCAATTTTAGTGACCTCAAAGTATTCAACTACAACATCCTGTTTCTCCTCCTTTGGTCTGTAGGTGGCTACTTCAGCTATCCACTTCCCAGTTTTAGTATCAGCAAACATCTGTGTTGTACTCTTAACTTTCTTGGCCTTGGGAGTCTTTTGAGCATATTTGCTGGCTATATTTTTCACTGGAATAGATACCGGAACTAAGCTCTGTTTCTTATTCACTAAAGAGGTTAGCCATCTTGGTGTATCATTTGTTTCTACTGATTGTTCACCTGTCTTCGTAGGGGTACCCATTAAATCCAAAGTCACATCATCTAGATCGAAGAGATCTTTTCCAATTTTCTCATCTTCCCCAATTTGATAGTTTAAATCGCCAAATTTTTCATCCTCTAAATTGATTGTTTCTGCATTTTCTTGAGTCATCTTCCCTCTATTCTATGATCAAGATCTTGATCTGGTAATGCGCTGATGTGAGACCACAGGGGAAAGTTTAGCAACATATTTCTTCTTGGAATCCTTATTCTACTACTTACCTGGTGAACCTTAATCATTGTAGAAATCTCTGCAACTAGAGCTCCAAAAACCCTTACCTTCAATCTACCCGCATACAGATAGTGACAACATTTCAAAAGTAATGAATGCTAAGAAAGGTTTTAAATAAGAAATATCATGGATTTGACAATTAATTGCCCATCATTAAGGCAATAAAGGCTCAGAGAATGAAGTGACCATTCACGCATGCAAACAATTAATTCCACTTGCGCAAACTTTTATGTCACATGAATTCATCATAAATTTGATAGCTCGGACACACTTAACTACTGCAAATACTTTTCTGCATTGAAATCCTTTCTAGGTAGGGCCCACTACTAAGTGACGATGATAATCTTTTTCTTTTGCCACGTGTCACTTTTCAAAATCATTGAACACTCTTGAACACGGATGAACTAAGTTCAAGGGTGTTCTTATGTGTTCATCATTGTTCAAGTTTGTTCCTATTTTAATCTCTTGCCTTCATCCTTAAACTGAATATTCTATGCTTAGTCATTGATTCCCAACTTTGATCAATTAAAATTCTGCACACCGCAAACATGAAACTCCTGTTTTAGTGATGACTTTATTCACCTGCTATTCCTTCATAAAAATTATGAACTGGCTTGAACACTCTTGAACACTCATGAACCAAGTTCAAGGTTGTTCAAGTATGTTCAAACCTATTCAAGAAAAGTGTTAGCAAATGATTTTCCTAATTCCACAAACACGGATGGACCACAAGGTCGACACTTTCACTAAGAATTTGGACATGAGGACTTAAGCAGCTTTGAGATTCACAAAAATAATATGGCAACTCTAGAAATCAAAAACAAGGACAAGTACCAGACTTGGACTAACATATTGATAGATTCAAAAATTTGCATGCTCAAATTCTTCCTTGTGCCTTCTATTGATGTTCAACATATTTTTATTTATAATTTACAAAAATACATTAGAGATGTATCATCCTAAAAATTAAGTACCTAACTTGTGCTCATTTTGGGACCATTTTGTGCCTACTTTAGTGTGTTTTTTATGGTAGGACCTCATATTTCACTAAAATCTATACCTGATTCAAATATGGGTCCTCCTCCTCCTTCAATCTTTCTTGAACTCGAGGTTGGATCTTGCTTCTAGGCTTGATTTCTCATTTTCCATCCAATCCCATCATTCATTTCCTCAGCTAGGGATTATTCATTTATTTTCTGCTTTCAAGATTCTCTCTGACCCCGCAGAAGCCTATCTTTTCTACCCTATCTCCTTTTAACCTTCCCTGACATCCCCATGAAATTCGAGCTCATTTTTTATGGGACAAGTCGACTGGCCGACTTGTTCTTGGGCTTTTTGTCTCAATTTTTTCCTGGAGCCCTATGCAAGGGCTTTCTTCCAAGGATTTCAATTGCGGTCAGCCTAGATCAAATTTAATTCCCAAATTCTAGGATTTACTATAAAATGACCTATTTTCCCCTCATTTGATCATCTATTATCCATTGCAAGCATCAATCAATCATATGCAAGCTATATTCAAGTGCAAGCATTCAAGAAATCAAGCATTCAAGTTCAAGTGTAAGGAAGCCATCAAGATCCATCAAGAATTCAAGTCTCCATTCCTCTCATGCAACAAAGGTGTTTACTTCTATAGATCTAGCTTCTTTCCCCATTAGAGTCCAAGCAAAGGATTTTTCTATCAAGGAAGGAGATCCACATTCATCCATCAATCTTCAATCTTCTCCCTCTTCTCCAATCAAACATTATGGTGGATTACAATATCTAATTCATAAGGTTTTGTCTTTTCATGATTTCCTTTTGGGTTTTTGTGATTAGTCAAAGCTATTGCATAACATACTTGATCACATTTAAAGAAGTAATTGCATCTACAAGTTATATCATACCTCATTGTCTATATCTAGCCTATGCTACATGACAACACGTTTTTCCTTTATTTAATTGTATTTCAAGGTTGATTCCTAAATGGGGGTTGAATAAGGAAAACCCATTTCTTCAACCTTATTCCCTATTTTTCTATGTGCAGGAATAGGTTTTGGAGATGAGATTCTGGATCTGGGAAGAACAGGTACAGTTGTAGGATCTGGGATAGTTTCATTAGATTTTTCCAGGAATAAGTCAACTAGTCGACTTGTCCCAAAAATTTGACTTGTCCCTTCCATTTTTAAATGAGATTTCAAGTGCAAAAAGATACAGGTCCTTGCTTTCCAAATCTGCATTTACAACTAATTCCAAGATCTCAGCGACAATCAAATTCATATTCAAAGTACCTTATTCTCCATCTCATTTCCAGGTGCGCTTATTCTTCCTTCTTTTCCCTAGCACTTACCTTCATAAGTCAAATATATTATTCACATTTCATTTACTTTTCATTTCTATTAAGGAATCAAAACCCTCCATTGTGTAGATCTCGCATTGCCACCCTTACTTTCTTGGTTGTGCTAATCAGATCCACTTTGTGGTGGATTTGCATTCCCGTGTATACAAGATCTTGGTGAGTGATCTACATCTTATAATTTCTCACCATTTTCTTCTATACAAGAGATAAGATTTTTTTTAGTTTACTTCCGTTACTAAATTATGTGTAGCGCTTCAAAATTATTAGCTTCAAGTAAGCCACTTTGAGGTATCCAATTCAATGGCTCCAGGTGATAAGAGTGATATTGTCTCATAACCCTTTAAAAAGTTCCAAAAGCCTAAAGGCTTAATTGAGATCAATAACTCATCAAACAATTTTGATGCACAAGTGACAACTACAAATTCAGGCATGGCTCCTTTGTCATCTATTTTTAGACCATCTCATTATTTTATGCCTCTTTTTTAATCTTTGCATAATGTGATGTTGAATTTGATTAATGCTAATTTTTTAACACTCCCTCTTGTTAAACCAATTAACCCATCCAAACCTTTTCCTAAATATTATGATCTTAAATCCTTTTGTCAATACAATCATCAACCTAGTCATGATACTAAGAAGTATCTCAGTTTGAAGATTATCATCCAAAACCTATTGAATCCAATGTCATAATTCTTAAGGGTTTTAAGGATCAAGGAAACAAATTTGTTGACCCTCCCAACAAAAACTTTAAAATCTATACCAATCCTTTGCCTTCCCTTTCTACCAACACATTTGAACCCAAACCTATCAAAATTTCCCTCTCATATCGATACTCAATGTACCCTTGTAAATTGTAAGCGCGTAATTGGTGTATAATTTCATGATTATTTAGCACCCACCTTAGTGTGTTTTTCATAGTAGGACTTCGTATGACACTTAATGGACACCTAAATTCCAATATAGGTGTTCTATCACTCCAACCTTTTTTAAAATCAAGATAATCTCTTATTTCTAAGTGTGCTCCTCTCCTTTTCCTCTAATCCAATAATTTATTTCATCTGTTAGGCCCTATGTTACCATTTGTCGCCTTTTGTATTTTTTCCTAACCTAGAAATCAGTTGTATCTTGTAATATGACATCCCCTAATTGTCTAAGACCCGTGGTCCTAATTTTTATCTCTGATTGGGTAGAACATAACACCTAGGAATTATGTTCCTAGGAACATAACGCCCATGGTGTTTTGTTCCCTGAGGTGTACGCTAAAATTGGAACCGAGGCCCTGTATTGGTGATTTAGTGAGTTATTAGGATTTATAGTTGTCTTGATTGAGTTTTAACCCCCAAGATGTTGAGAGGGGTATATAAAAAACCTATCTCTCCTCATTTTGGTAATCATGATCAATATTATCAAGCATTCACATTCATGATCAAGAAATCAAGTTTAAGGTGTTAAAGAAAGCGTTCAAGCATTCAATATCTAGACTTATTTTAAAGAATTCAAGGTGTTATTCTCCATGGATCAAGCTTATTTCCCTCATTGAAGGCCAAGTAAAGTATTTTTCTATAGAGGAGATACACACACATCTATATTCATCCAAGTCTTCTTTTCAATCAAGCAGTATGGTGAACTACAACATCCATCATACAAGTATTTATCTTTCATGATTTCCTTTTGGGATTTTTTGTTGAGTCAAAGATATTTCATAAATATATTTGATCACATTCAAAGAAGAATTTTTATTTTCAAGGTATAACATATTCTATTTTTCAAATCTAGCCTCTATTATATGACAACAAGCTTTCATTTCCTTTATTTCCTTTCAAGGTTGATTCCAAATAGGGGTTTGACTGAGGAAAACCCCTCTATCCAACCTTCTTCCTTGTCTTTCTATGTGTAGGTATAGGTGAAAGATGCATCAGTACTTATTTTAGAATGTACATGATCTGACAAGAAGAATGTAATTGGATTCGAGTGAAACCCCTAGATACAAAATGCCCCAAGCTATTTGTTCTGAGGAAAAATGTGCATGACGTCATGTTCCTTACAAATTCACTTTAGGTTTAGATCATAGGTTAGTACAGTCTTCAAGATCTTGTTTCAAGTCATTTTAGCTATCTGTCTATTTTTCTTAAGTCTGTATTTCTCAAATCTTGTCAATTTTCCTTATTTAGCCCTTTATTTTGCAGTATTCCTCTAAATCGTCTCAGTCAATTTATTATTGAAAAGGATCATTGACTTCCTTACAATTGTGCAGTAGGGAAGGAGGATAAACTTACCTTGCTTACCTTTTCTTAGTGTACACCTGGCATAACACAACTTTCCACCCATATTAGCATGTCATTGATGGTCTTGGGTCTATAGATTTTCATTATCATCTAGCACACTTGTCTGCACCTTGTGTGTTGGATGTGACTCACCAACAATTCAAGGATTTCTTATCTAGGGAAACCCTATGCGAAAAAATCCTCGTAGGTATGTCAGGTAAGTTCTCTCTTACTTTACCTCGCATCTCTCTCTAGATATGATATACTCGCTAAGGTGGGGAAAATTTAATGTCGCAAATTTGCACCCCAGTACAATTTGTCATTACACGAATGTCCCTACCTTAGCCTAAGACATGAAAATCCATGTCAACTATTTGCGGTCACTCATCTTGCCTTTTCATCACCCGCTTTGAAGCTTGGCCACGCAGCTTGGATGACACAAAATGTGTGTGTGTCAGAGATGTTTTTACAGTGTGCACTTGTCTACAAATCTGAAAACGTGCAAGTTGCCAATAAAGAGTTACAAACTGCCACCCTGCAATTGTAATGCCCATTTCCACCATCCACTAACGCGGGATTTGACCCTGCATACATATATATCCATCTTTTTCCTTTATTTGGTCTTCTTGTATAGATTTCAAAAACATTTTTTCTTCATGCATTTTACACACTTCACCATTCCGTTTTTCTCTTCTACACAACCTTTTATCACATTCAACAACTTGCAACACCTTGACTTTGATCTTCTTTGTTGATCAACCTTCACTTTATTGGGCTTTAGCTTTGTGGTTTTGAGGGGAGTTTACTCTTCTTATTCACTTTGTGTCTTCATGAGAATATCATAATATATTTTTTGTGTTCTTCTCATTTATCATTGCATATCTATCATCTTTGGTTATCTATCAATGATCGTCTATCTAGCTGCTATGGAGGTGGAAACACCAAAGCAAGGATCTGACTGTGGGAGGTTTCCAAACAACCCCAATATTTTCCATTGTTTTTATGTGTGCAGGTTTCATGGAAAAGAAAGCTTAGATTGTCAAATTTTTCAATCATCATTTCTACTATAATCCTTTTTTATTTCCTTATGTTTTTATAGTTTGATTGAACTCCATCTGCATTTTGTCATTTCTATTCGATTTACTAGCATTAGATTGTATTTAGTTATTTTGCACTTTTCTCATTCTTTGTGTTGTCATTTATACTCTATTTGTATCGTACGTACACGTGCTACACTGGCATCTTGTACCCACACTATCATCCTAAAGTCGTGCATGTGTCTAAGGCAATGAGATTACGGAGCTCAGTGATTATTCCCTATTGCTAGCTCTTTCATTTTCCATAGTCAAAATATTTTAATCAATTGATATTTTTAAGTATTTTGGCATTTGGAAATCTAGTTTCTTTAAACTACTTGCATATAAACACTTTAACTAGTTAAAAACTCTCTCCAACCCACATTGTTTTGATCCCCTTTCTTTACATGCTAGTATAAGTGAGGCGACATAAGAGAAGGTGTATCCCTGATATTTTAATCGATCTGGAGGTTAGTGTACTTTTTCCTTCTCCACAATGTGCAATGGTTTGTACTAGACTAGAGCCCAAACAATGGGTGTTCTAAGCAGGTTTATGTTTATCCTAGGTAAAGAGCTTGGACTTTTTTTAAAAGGTTATTTAGATACTTGTGAGGTACTTTTGATTACAATTTGGTTTATCATTGTACTAATATTGTGGATATTAAATAATAGGGTTTTGTTGATGCAGATTGGAGAGGTGGCTTGGACAGTCAAAGATCCACCAATGGCAATGTGTTTACTTTCTTTGGAGGTGAGTGAGCTGGATGAGTAAAAGACAACCTACAATTGCATTGTTCATCATTGAAATAGAGTATATGGTTGCTACACATATCTCTAAGGAGGTAATTTGGTTACAAAGACTTGGTAATGTTTTTTTTTAATTGTAAGATAGTGAGGATTAGATGTGGTAGTCAGAGTGACATATGTTTGGCCAAAAATCCAATGTATCACACACATACTAAGAATGTTGGTATTTAGTATCACTTTGTGTGATAAATGGTTGAGATTGGACAAGTATTGACTAAAAAAGTTGACACTTTGGATAATGTTGCAGATTCTTTCATGAATCCAATAACCACGGAATAGTTCTCTTGGTATAGGAAGGTCATGGGTCTTGATCATTGTACTTAGTTCTATGTTTATGTATCTCTATAGGGTAACTTATAATGTATGATATCAAGTGGGAAATTGTTAGGTTTTAGGTGTCATCAACCTTGTAAACCCTTTAATTAAATTTTTCCTAATGTTATTTGTAACTTGTACACATAATAGGTGAAATCGGTTAACCAAATGTGGTGAAAGAACCCATGTAAAACCAAAGTTACAATTATCGTTTGTCTTATGAGAATAATAAGATTTTAGTAATACAATTGCAATCCTAGTTAATATTAATGCATACATATTTTTTATTTTTCTTGTATTAATGAAGATTTTAATGCTAATAGTTGTGGGTTAAAGATAGATTTTTTTGTAAAAGTATGACATGTCCCTGTAACATAAAAAATTAGGTTATTATTTATTTGGATGATTTGAATTGAATTGATTGTTTATGTTGCCAAAATGTAAAGGAGAGAATTGATATCTATGTTGATTGTATATTGCAATTATGATTTTGATTAAGGGAAGATAAGATGCTCCTTTCTTTCACCCTCAAATACACAAATAGGAGATCCAATTTTGATCAAACCCAAAGGGTTAATACACAAATGAATCCAATATTTGGAAAGAGACCAAGAAAGGGGATCTTAAATTCTGTAAATTGATTAATTAATATGATTAAGGATAGTAATTGAAAAGAATAGGAGAAAGTACCAACCTTACAAAATTGCAGATCAAAGATTATTGTTTTTTAAGATCTGTAGACTATTTTTGGAGATGCCAATAGTTGATACCGAACCGGAACAGAGAGAAGGACAAAACCCAGAAATATTTTTCTGTTTCGATGTTGTCTTATGAAAAAGGTCGACCCTGTACCACTTTTTCCAACTCGATCTGCTCAACTCCGAAAGTGTCCCTGTTCGCACAGTCCGAAAGAAATCCGAAAAGGGTATCCAGATCTGGCCTTAGATTTACAGTCCCAAACTTGTAACTACAAGAAAAATGTTTGTTTTTTGGTGGGAAGGGGTTTGCCTTGGTCAAACCCTAGTTTTGGAATTAACCTTATAATGTAATTGAAATTGCAGAGATAAACAAAGTAAACACATAAATTCACCTTGCTTGTAATGTCCTTGTGGCGGATTCAAATCCGTGGATCCACAAGTATGCTTCAAAACATGGAATCTAGAATGGAAGGATGTCTTCAATCTCTTGCTTGTAGATCTCCAACACCAAGTCTTTGAATGGATTCTAGAACCTGACAAGGGCTTTGGAAGAAGATGGATGGAGAGATCACCAAAAGGGCACTTCTTGGCTTGAATCCTTCAATGGCCTCCAATGGATCTCCTTCATGCAAATGGATACTTGAGAATGATGGATGCTTGC
>MU225927.1:495169-543700 GCA_018584345.1 Thuja plicata
TTTATTGGGATATGTAATGTTAATTAAAGATTGATCCACATCATTTAATGTATGGGTAATCATAATTAATGCATGGTTTCAATATTTAATTAGAGACTACTTTGGAGAAGTAAATGTAATGCAAAGATCGAATGATCCATTGGATCTGACCTAACCTAAGATCTACGATCTTATTTAAGTGGCAAAATATTTATCTGACCTAGAAAGAGAGGTATATGATAACCTCAAGGGTTATTCATTGTGTGTGGAAGAATGTATGTGTATGAAAAAGAGTTGCATAGTTGATTTACTATTTAGCATGATCTAGCAGAGAAGGCAAAAGGCAGAGGTAGAGTATTGCATATGTGATTGCTTGACGGATTTCCAAGCAGATCAGAAGGTTGAAATGACAATGTAGGCTATCCAGTAAGTTAACATCAGAGTTGTAATTGGATCTGAATTGCAAAGTAATTTGTATGTACCAGATCACAAACTACTGATTACTTTCTTACCATTGTATCAGTTAAATCCTTTAACAAGGTTGACTTAACAATCATTTGTATAAATCCTTTAATAAGGTGACATTCAAATTGGAATGTTCTAAGTCCTCTAACAAGGCCACTCCTAACAAGGTGATTAAATCCTTTAACCAGGTCACACCTAGCAATGTGTTACTGTAACCTTTTACAGGGTTGGCTCCTCACAGGGCATCACTTCAGAAGAGTGAAAAATTGGTAGCATGTTACTGGTGGTTTTTCCCATTTTGGGTTTCCATGTTAAATACTTGTGTCAACTTGTGTGAATACTTATGGTTTGCTTTACTGTTATGTTACTACAAGCTAATTTCAATTGACAGTAAACTGCATGATTAAAGTTGTTGATTTATGCTACTGCTGCCGAGTAGATATGAAGTATAAAAAGTTTTTATTTTCTACATCTAGACCTGAGGATAACTAATTCACCCCTCCCCTCTCAGTTATTCTAAATTCATTCTAACAGTAACATCTTCCTATCAATGTCTCTTACCAACAATCTCCCCCTTTGGCATTGATGGAAACAGTTAGCAAAAAATGACTAAGTGTCCAAGAAAAATGTCAAACTCCAAAAAGTATCTCTCCTTATAAATTATCTAGCTTCCCCTAAGTTAGATTTGTCCTGTCATTTTTCTTTAGCTCTCCCCCTTTGACATCAATGGAAAAGGATTAGAACTACCAAAATCCTATACTATATGCTTATGTACATAAGTTTGCAAAATATACTTACAAAAGTTTGAATATATCAAAAAAATTGCTCCTTAGAGATTCAAAATTTGTGTCCCAATTCTTCTTTATACTCTCTGCAATTTGGATTTGGCTAAAAACTGCATATGCCAATGTTTCTGCCTCAACCAAATCTGGTGCATCAGGATACTCAAAGGTTGCAGTAGCTTCCTTCATACTTCTAGATATAATATCTCGTTTTGGTACAATCTAATTCACTAGGTCTCTGATCCTTTCCTTTATGTTTCTCCTCTCAGTAACAAGTGAACTAATCTTATCATTGCATGTTCTCACTTGACTAAAATTGTTTGATTCAATTTCCTTCAAAGGATCAAAACTTTGTGATAACTTTTCTATCTTTTCTTCACTATCCTTAAGAATTTTGTCAATGTCAATAATATGCATTGGATAATTGACATAATACTTATATACTTTTCCTCCTTCAGTCAATGCATCTTTTAGTTGTTTACTAGAAACTCCCAAAGAGTTCTTATCATTAGCAATTACAACATTCAACTAATTGAGTCTCGTGGAAATGAATTCACTTTGAATCTTGCTCAATGCAGACTTCTCTAAAGTCTCAAAATTATTGTCAACAACATCCAATAGTCCCTCAAGCTGAATAGATGTAGACATGTTCAGATCAAATCCATGAGCTGGCATAATGTTTTCTTAAAACATCTGTTGCCCTGGATAAAAGTTTCATACCTTTTTCATTTGTCTTCGGATTCTCTCTCTTGCCTTAGCTTGAGCAATAGTAGAAATTCCATGTAGACGTCTAAAATCGTCCTGCACACTTATATTAATTTAATTAATATTCCATTAGCATTATAGTTAATTCTACTTAATTAACTATTTTTGTTATATTCATCTATTGATTTATTTAAATATATTCAATTAACTTAATTCATTAATATATGGTATCTAAAGTTAATTTAAATACCCTTCCCTAATATATTAAATTTACATTTAATATATGATTATCCACAAAATCCCCCTTTAAATAAATTTTAATTTATTTATTCCCTCCACATTCTAATATTCTACTGAGCTATGATTAATCTAAATCTAATTTGGATTAATCCTAAATCTAGCCTAGATTCCTAATCTATACCCTTCACCATCCCCCCTAAGTGCACTCCTCTAATTAATCTTAGATTAATTAGACTAATTTTTATAATTCCTATAACAATTAACCTCTTAATGGTGCTCACACATTTGTGAGCACCCCTCCTATGGGAGTTGTCCATTCTCTTTTCCTAAAATAAGCCAAAGCCATTTCTCTTGCATCTTTCCTCCCCTTTCCTCTTTAGAATGTGCTCAACATGTGACTCACTTTGGGTCTCCCACCCTCTTACACTTGTCATTGAGCCATCATTTTCAAGATTTTCTCACACATGTGTGAGAAACTCTCCCTCTTGCATGACCACTCCTTTATCCCACGTAGAATCTATGTGGATGCCACATGAGATCCACTTTGTCCAAGCCCTCCAAAAATCTATAAATAGGAGGCCTCACTCCTTGCAAATCATCTTTCATTTTTTTGTATTGTTATCATGATAGTTTTATTCTAGGATTTCTCTTAAGCATTTTAGCATTTTGTTGCAATCTTAGTTCATTTGAATCTATAAATTATATACTAGGTAAATGAAAATGAATCATAGTTTCATTTAATCTTGCATATCATTCTAGCTTAGTTTCTCATTTTCATCTTCATAATTTGGTGAAGGCTTGAGACAAGTTCCTCATACTTGTTCTTGAGCTCTTCATCACATCAATAGTTTGCATTGTAAGATTCGCTCCATAGCAAGTAAGCAATCAATAGTGGGATTTATATTTTGTGTTGGGAGAGCACACCCACATTCCTCTCTAAGAGAAAATCAAACAAGTCTTGGGTGCACTTGTTTTAGCTCATCTGAGGTTATGTTGGAAGCTTTGTGTAGTTTTAAGCTTTTATGAACATGTTAGATTAGCATGAAATGATTTGTTTTCCTAACATTTGCATGTCTGAGCTTTTTCCACATAGATAGGTTTTCATCATACACATTTTGGCATGCCCAGTGGGACCCATGTCCCTGAAAAATTTAAGGCTTTTAAATTTTTTTTGCCATTTTACGAACCCAGTCACACATTATAATCTGTGATTTACACAAATTCATCTGTGACATGGAATTGTTGTTTGTGCTTTGCGATTGTCATCTCCACAGATTGTCGTCTACACCTTGGAATTGTCGTCTACACTCTTTGATTGTCATTTACGCTCTAATATTGTCATCTGCGCATATGACGATCTACGCAAATCACCATCTGCGTAGATTGTCATCTATGTAGATCATCATCTACGACTTGATATTGTCATCTCCGCCCTATGTGAGTTTGTAACTAGTTCTGGAAGATGGGTATCTTTTGGGTGGTTTCTTGAGGATTCTTGTGTGTCCTTCAGGCCAATTTTAGCATCAGGAGCACACATAAAATGTAACATTAAAGTATAAGTTACATACTCTTCCTTTCTTATACTTAAGTTACATTTTATGTATATCCTTTTAGGATGTTTGAGAGTGGTTTCAGCTTCATAGGAGTTAAGATAAAGATTCTAGTTTTTGAGGGTTTTTAGGAAATTTTAGACTTAGCCAAATTTCAGGAATCAACATATTGTCTCCACCAGGAGTCTAGTAGACTATTGATTGTAACCTTTTCTCTTCTCCATGTCACACAAAACATTTATTTTTTTTGGTTTCAAGTGTTACTAATATGTTTTCCTTTTTGCATCATTTCAGGGTTGAAGACTTTAAGATTACTAATATTTTTCATGCAAGTTTCCTTGGATTTTAATGGGTTTTGGGAATGAACTTGTATGATTTAAATACTATTCTTTGAGTGCATATTGCTTAAAGGAATTAACCACATCCAATCTTTAATGCATAAGGGAATGAATCTCACAAACTCTTGAATGAATTAAGGCAAAACAATCACACCTTTCTTACATGTTTTTCTTCTTTATGTGTGGGAAATAAATTGAACTTGCATTCTTAACCATACCATTGTGTCTTTTTCTAAGGTGAATCACACTTAATTTATTTAATTAGGTTCAATTTGGAAAAAAAATCTTCTTGGTGTGTTTGAAGAAGTTTTTTTCAACACTTCTTTTGAGCTATTTGTCATTAGATAGATCCCTTAATTTTTGTGACGCTATGATTAAACTCTAGTTGTATCATCTCCCCTCACCTTTGTGGAACTTGGGCAAAGAGAAATCTTAGTTTAATCTATCTTCTAGAGAGGCCTATCTAGAGGGTGTGCTATCCTGACCTCAAACCGGTAAATACCCTAGCCGATATAGAAATGAGACACTGAAAAAAAACTTGTCTCAATCACACCAAGATTGGGCATGGTGTGTGGATGATAGTTCAGATCGGGTGAATGGTGCCTAAGGAGCTGACATAATACACTAGAGGCTTAAGTGTCTCACACATGTACAAACCAATTAGGGGGATGCTACAGATCTTACTAGCAATTGTAAATTAGTAGCCTACCCGATTCACCTCTGAATGATGACTTATTATAGTGTAAGGGGAGGGAAGATTCTCCCCCTAAGATTCCCATCATATGTGTCCCATGGTATTGTGTTTCAAAATACATCTTTGTAGCATGACAATAATACCTGGCAAAAGGCAAAAATATGAGCACCCTTTCGGGGGTGACACTATTGTGTGAGCTGAAGGAATACCAAGAAATGAGCCTATAATATTTCATGTGAAGCTAATTCCTTAAGGTATCTATTGTTTGTACTGTCTCAGTTGTGTTAAACCATGTAAAAATATAGGTGGCTTGAAATGGCCACTTGAAAATACACATCAAATTTTTCAAATTTGTATCAAATTCCCCAAAGTCACAATTGATTGTCTCCTATAAGGTTTCTTTGTCCCTTGCATGACTATTTTCATATGTGCATCTTCAATAACTGTCAGTTATGCCCAAAATCTAAGTCAAGGTATACTTAGTGTAGTCAATGCCTTTGATGTATGTTGAAAATCAGTTCTTACTAATGAACAAATTGACCTAAAATAGTCCAAAATCAGCCAAAATCCTATTCATCATCTCCTAATCATCCATAATATTCCAAATCATCTCCTTAATCCAATCCAAACATCCACCATTTTATCCTAATCATCTTTAATCATCCTTCATCTTCATAATTATCTTCCTTCTTCATTATCTTCTTCATCCTAATCACCCTATCCTGTCATCACATTCTTCTTAATCACCCTTAATCATCCTTCATCTTAATCATCATCCATAATCATCATAATCATTCCCTTCATCTAAGTCACTCATATTCTTCTGTATCATCATAATCATATTCATATTATCTTAATCATCCTAATCATTCTATCATCTTATTAAGCATTCAATCAAGTTCCTAATCTTCATCCTAATCATTCTTCATAATCCACATCAACATCCTCTTTCTTAATCCAATCTAATCATTCATCTTCCATCCAATCTAATCACATCATCAACCTCATATCATCCTATCCAATCCTAATCCAATTCATCTCCCTCTTCATCCAAAACCGATCACCCCTTTATTATTCCCTTGACTTCAAACATCCCTAATTTGTCTTCTAAAATTCATCCATTTCATAAAATATTCTACTTTTATCTTAGGAGCACCATCATAATCCTTGGAATTTAATCCTAGTTATCTTTATTGACCCACATCCAACCATAGTCAAGCTTAACACACATAAAATCAAACTTCATATTTAACACCTTGATCAATATTTTCATCTCAAATATTAGGTTGAAATATTTATCGAAGTGTTGCATAGACCCTCATCATTAGTAAAAATCTATTTGAATAATATTGCTTTGAGAACATCAATCTGTCTCAAGTAATTAATTCTCTTAGTCATATCCTATTTTTCTTTGGATCACCAATCTATCTCCAGTAGAAGAAGATATCACCATCCAAATAAATCCTTTGTTTGCGCCATCATAGGGTCTTATTTCACCTAGGTTTGTCTCAAACCTTTAAATCCAAATCAAATCAAAATCAATCAAATCAAATAAAATACTTGAGGTCCTACCCTCTCAATCAATCAAATCAAAATCCTTGAGGCCATGCCCTCTTAAATAAAAACAAAGTCCAACTTGATCCTAGTCCTAAGTTCATATTCCATCCATCCTCAAATCTTTCACTTCATCCAACCTTAACCTAGATCTTCATCCATATCATATTCTAATCCAATTCCAAAACCCCTCATTAAAACATCATGAATATGGATTGGTTTCACAAAATGGTTGAGGACTTTAAAGTACTAAACCCTAATCCTCAAACCATATCTCCAATCCTACCAAATCAATCCTCAACACATCATATCCAATCCAAATTCATCTACCATTTCTTATCCTTCCTCTACCTTTGACAAGGAAAATACATCTCATTATCCCTCACCAACATATGATTCCCTCCATAGCCACCTTTCCCAAGGGATTCAAGAACTCCAAAACATGGGGGTCAAAAGAAAAGGTTTGCCTTTGAAGACATATGTCCTTCCCTATTTGTCCAAACTCATAATTCTCATCTCCCATTTAATCCAAATCCTACACTTAATCCCCCACATTTTGAGCTTCATGTCCAAAATCATAATCCTTATCCTCCGCATAATCCTAATCCTCCAAAACCCACATCATCCCCATCTTGCAATAAATTTTCCATTGACTGGATCCAAGGGCTAGCAAAGAAGTATAAATCCCCAACTCTAAATCAAGTTGTTAAATATTCTCAAGTCATGCACCCACCTCCATCCCCTCCAAATGAATACATGCCTAAACTACCTAAGTCACATGAGTCTTCCATCCCTCCATCCACCCAAGTTGAAGCTTCCAAATCATCCATCACATTACCCTCACAAGTACACACATGTCAAGATATTGTTCCAAATCATGCTAATATGGATTCCTCTTCTCCCCTAGATCTAAACATTCCTCCATCTTATTAGACCTCTCCATCTTATGACACCTTTCCATATGAAGATCTTAGCCTTCCATATCAAGATCTACTTATCCTCCTTCACCCATATTATTATCCCATTCCTAATCAAAATCAAGACATCCCTTGCATTTCATCCATTAATGCTTCCCCTCCATGTCAAAAGTTAACCTCCACTTCATGAAGCTATTCCGTGTATCCAATCCACTAATCCCACTCCATGTCAAAATCAAATTACTCCATCTCATGAGTCCATCTCCTCCATTCCATTACATGATTCCCTTCCATCTCAAGATCCACTCACTCCACCACATAATGCTCCCCAAAGTCAAGATCAAAGTGCCCATTCAAATCCATGTCATGGTCCTATCCCTCTCAAAATCCTATTATCCATCCACATGATTCAAATCCTCCACAAAATCCCATCACACATATCCAATCCATCCATGAACCTCATACATCTAAGATTGGTTCTTCCACATCTATCCAACATTGATTCCTTCAAGAGCCTATAATTCCTTCCACCTATCCTCCCCATTCACATGGACTCACATATTTTTTTCAAAATAATAAGTATCCCATGGAAAAAATCATTTCTCACGATGTTGGTAAACCTTCCACCCCTTCCAAATCCGAAATCCCTCCATCCAAACTCAAATGTTCTCATCCCCCATCCTACAAATCCATTTTAGGCCCTTATGTCCACCAATCCATCCCTTCCTTTTCCACATCCATTTTGGGCCCTTATGTCCACAAATCCATCCCTTCCTCATCCACATCCATTTTGGGCCCTTATGTCCAAAAATCCATTCCTTCTTCGTCCACGTCCATTTTGGGTCCTTATGTCCCAAAAACAAATCCTTCATCCCTTCCATATATTTTGGGTCTTTACATATCTTCATCCACCATATCCAATTCCACCATTACATCATCCCAAATCCATAATAAATATCAACAAAGGCACACATCCTTGAATTCCTTCCAACTTTCACCCTCCATTATTCCACCCATAAACTCTCCAAACTATCTACCCTCATGCACCCATGCCATGGATAATGCAAGAAAATTGGATTCCAATGCTAAACTTCATAAAGCCAAAATCCACAAAAATCCAAGGATCAACATGTCCCATTTAAAGACATGTTCAAGAAAATAAAAATATGAACCAAAAGAAACCAAATTCAAAAGGCCACCAAGGCCCAAAATAAAAATTCAGAAATCATGTGGATTCCCAAGCTACTCATTGAAGAAATGCATCTCAAAGCACAATCAAATTTGGACTCCAACCTTGCTAATCCAAAAAATTCTTCCATTCATAAATCCATTTTATCCTCCATCTTCCACATCCATTTTGGGTCCTTATTTCCCAAACTCCACTGTCCTAAGTCTGTCATCTCTCTCATCTATTTTGGTTCCTTATTTCCCAAAATCCACCTCTTCTCTTCCATCTCCTTCAAAATATCCTCCTTCACCACTCCACCACCCTTCAAGGTGTGTGCCAATGATGATCTTTCTAACTCCTCCATCTATTTATTCACAATGGGATTGTCTCATCATATTGGGGTAGTTTGACTTTCTTTATATCTATTGATATAATTCCGACCCTAGGGTTTGTTTGTTAACTTGGGTTTGGGATTTTCCCCCATATACTAATTGGTATGCTCTTGCCTGTCATCTCTACCCCTAGTTTGAGACTCGGTTCTACAATCCCTGTTTTCATCCAGGTTTCCTATATGTTTCTCTAAATACCCTAGCCTAGTTTGGGTGTCCATCATTTGTAAAAGTCTATCCAGTTTCTGAGTTGATGTGTCTAGGATTTCAGATCTGATATCAATGTCCATTGTGTTTTCCATGTTAAGGTTTTATTTTCAAAAAAACCTATAACAAAGATTTTATTTTATTATTTAAACTAATTAAGTAGTATATAAAAAAGGTTAAGACTAACTGAAGCATTGCAATATAGTTTGAATCTTAAAAAGTATACAAATTTTTTTTATATAAAACTATATTCACAATCAAAGTTGTTATCGTATTTAAATTCTAGCCAAAGTTGTTATCACATGAAAATTTCCATTGAAATATTTAAATTATCCCATGTAAATTTCCATCAAAAAATTGTTATCACATTTACACATGGCTATATACATTCAATACTTCTATCTAAGAGATATTTTCGCTACTCGTAACGGGCTCTTCCTAATCCTCTAATTTTGAGTATGGAATTAGCCTGTAACCTAGGGTAGGTATGCAGTGATCTACTGGCTTTACTGGTTCAATGACACTGATAGATTGGGTTTCAGAAGAAGGTTTAGGTTTAGGTTTTAGTTCAGATAGTATAGATTCCCTAACCAATTCTCTTCTTACAAGGGTATGCTTTTGCATCTTAAACCTCTTCATGGCTTCTATGAAATGTTTTAGTATTAGATAGTGGATCGCATTGTGAGTAATCATACTCCTAGTTCATTACCTTCCCAGTTTGACATAAGTTGGGTCTTGAGCTCTCTTTTGTTTAGTGGTATAAATATGCATGCTCCAAAAAACTCAAAATGCTTTTTTAAAGTTCTGTCACTACGTTTTTTTTTGTGGTGGGCCCTAGGTTCAGTGTAGAACCCGGTGCTCTAATACGATATGTAACATATAATTGAAATAAGAACCATAATTCATGTTTTTCTAACACTATTATATATATATATATATATATATATATAGAGAGAGAGAGAGAGAGAGAGAGAGAGATTTCATATTTGTATGAAAAGAAATAGTGCTATGAAAATAAGATGCTATCATACTTTTAATTAAATGAATCTTAAAAGAAGTAGAGGTAGGGTTAGGACTTACTATGTGTTATGCACTTGAAGTTTCTCCTTCCGAGTTTTGTTCTGATTAAATACAACATATGAGGGAAAGTATCACAAGGGCATTTTCACCACCCAACCATGAATCTTCTGATCCCCATTTTATACTTCCTACTCAAAGTGATCAAACCTTTGTAGAGGTGTAAATATGGTGATGAGACAAGTTGTTTGAATCTGGTGGATGTTCCTACACAACTAGTCGATCATAAACTATAGATTCTCCTTACTAGTATGACCTTTGACTAGGTTATATAGATGGAGCCATCAAACTAACTATCACTAACTTAACTTTGTGTACCTTGACCAAGGTTTCTAGTTGCAAGCATGGTTAGTCAAGTTCAACACTCTTTCCGAATTAGGTTACACATCTAATATACCCCCTCAAGGTTTAGCTCATTTTCACTTATGATTAAAGACTTAACTAGTCCTAAAATTCTTAATTGGAATACATAATAGCGTTGAAATTTATTTTAACATTTTCATTATTACATTTTCCAATTATGTAATTAATAATCAACAAATTAACCAAATATTCATGGTTGCCTAATAGACCAGCTAACTATTAAAATGGTTATATAAAAGATAATTCAGATATTAGGTTCCATGGTCATAAAATATTTCCCTTGCCGGTCAAAACTGGCGAGTAAGATATTATGAGGATCTTTTCCTCCACTTATACATTCACAATGTGCTATATTTGCACCCCTTCATGCATACTTTCAAATATGACATGAACTATGCAATATGTTCATTTTAACCTTACCCCATAACCCATTATCCACCTGAGTTGAATCACAACTCTTAATTAATGGTTTCCCGCTTCATGGCCCTACCCAAGAGTGATGCCATACTGAAATAAAGGTATATATTTTTAACGACAACCAACAAATGACTGAAACAAAATTATAATTTAGATTTGTGAGGGTTTAATTTCCTTAAATCTTGTAAGTATGGTGTTGTTATTTCAATAGCCAATTAGGAGTGAAGAGAGTATAAAATGAGTTAGGGTTTGAACATAAATTTCTTATTCTTTTAAAAACAAGGGTTGTTAATATCTACATTCACTTGGAAAGCAACAACTATAAGATATTTCCCTTTGAACCACAAATCATTTCATACTAAAGCTAAATAAAGACTCCTTGTTCTTTACATAACAACAACACAAAACCAATGCTACATTAGATAGGAATAATTTTCTAATAGCAAACCCTTTTTTCTTCTTAATTTATTAACCAAATCAAAAATAAGAATGGGCTAAGAAGAATGATAATAGAGGAAAATAATAGCCATACCAAATGAGGGAAGTATTGAAGTGAATTGAAGTTATTTTCCTTTCCCATGTCATAAAATCTTCCACTAACTCTTCCACTAATTGCGAGGCTCTTATAATCAGTACACCAATGGTTGTAATAGCAAATGCAAACCCCAAACAACTATGCAACAAAAGAGTTTCCAATTTCCATACATAGAAGAATTCATTTTCCATGGAGTATGCTTCAAAAAGGAAAAATGGAAGTGAAACAAGACCACATGCCTCAAAAGAACTTGAAGGAGTGAAGAAGACCAGCTAAAAGAACTCCCACTCTCCATGTCAAATCTCCTTACTACCCTACGGTTTCTTTTTTCTTCTTGCACACGTTTCCTCCTCTTGTCTGAATGACCAAACAAAAATCCAAAAATATATTTTTAACATTGCCTTTTACCCTAATTCTATTTGAGTTCAATTTCCTTTCATTTTTCTCAATTTCATCTTATTAGTATTTGTCGTTAGGCTAGATACTATTGCAATGAGTTTTTCGTGATTTAAAAAACTCATTTCAACCAATTGCAATTAACTATTTATATTTTTCAATTTCTATTTAGATTTTTCTAAAGTATAAGTGATAAATTTTTAAGTAAAAAAAATGAAAATTATTTTTCTTAAAACTGATTGGCTAATTGGTTTGGGGTCTTATTGCACGTATTTTAAGGAAACACTATGTCCATTATAATTTTAAAGGTAGGTTTTTAGGATACACTACTGAAAATTTATGAAAACTTCTATAATATTAGACAATAATAAAGTATATCAACCAATTATAATTAATTATTTAAATAAGTTGACATTATTAGTATTTAATTATTAAAACAAACTATATCAACCAATTATAATTAAATATTTTTGAATTTTGAATTTTCTAATTTTATTTTTAAAATATACATGTGAAATTTTTAAGTTACAAAATTGTATTAGAATTAAAAATCATGTATCATTTTAAATGAAAAAAATCTTAATAATAATTCTAAAATTATTTTATAGTTTAGAACTTATTATTATTAAATTATTATCTTCTAATAAAATTTATTATACTTAAATTATATTTAATAATATTACTATAATTAATTATTAGGCAAATACTTCGCCACTACGTGGCACTTGTTTTAATTTCCTTCACGATTAACGTGTGAGCTGCATTTATTTCATTTCAATTTCCAGCCATCATTTAATTAAAAAATGCCTTCATCATCGAGTTTCTAAAGGTTGCAGAAATCATGAAGACTTAGGAATGTGTTTCCTAATATTTAATATAGAAATGTGTCCTCTCTATTTTTTTGAAACAACTATATTTAAGTGGCAAGAATTATAATAAGATATTAGTTAATTTCACTCCCATGAATTCCTCAACGTAATTCAAATTTTATTAAAGCATTAATAATGTAAAACATTGAGACGGGTTATATGTGTGTGTGTGTGTGTGTGTAATATCTTAGTAATTATATATACATATGTGTGTGTGTTTCATCATATATATATGTACACATATATTCATACGTGTATATATGTACTGCGTATATTATATTTATATATATATTTCAAGTAATTTATTCATTAAGTACATTATAACAATGTAAAAAAGGGTATTAGCCAAAGTCTTAGAACAAGACGCAAGATCCTAACTACAAGGATATTGTTAACTCAGCTACCGACAAAGTAAAAGAAACTGTGTTGTAGTCAACTCCACTAACTAGGCTTAGTTACAACCTCATATTAGCGGAAACTTACCAGTTTAGAGATTCAGTTAGCTCAAGGCTCATAACCATGTTTGCATCTCATATCTGGTGATACTTTCCCTCCCTCCTCGGAGGACGATCCTCTCCTGAAACCACTCAGAAAAAGAACTATAATTAGTCCAAAATCATTATATCACTCATAATACATGTGAAATAAATCAAATTTTAACTCTAATTATGAACATAACACAATATCATAGTATCCAAAACATCTACCTCTAAAAGGTCTGATCTATTCTTTAGGTTCTTCAAGAGCAGGTATTTCTCCATCAGTCTTTGTTTCATATTTTTCTTCCTGAGTCTTTGAACATTCAACTTCATTTAAGCCAACTCTAGTCATGTCCCCTTTAGGTTTTTTTCTGTCTCTTTGCTCATCAATCAAGTCACTTCTCAAGTGAATTTTCTCAATATGTTTCTTAGCCTCAACAAGTTCACCTTTAATGATCTGATTATATTTCTCTAATTCCATATAGTTGTTCTTGTAGTGATCAAGTTCAATCTTCATTTTTCCCATCTGAATATTAGCATCATTTAAGGTTTCTTCAATTTTGTTTCTAGCATCATTTTCTTGTTGAATCTCATTATCCATCTGAAGGGAAGTAGTTTCAAGATTAAGCTTCAAAGTATCTTTCTCTTGTTCAAGCTGTTTTATTTGATCCGAAGTATCATTGTATGGATCCTCTTTTATCTTATCCATAAGATCTTGTCTCCGACTTCTAGAAAGTTCAAGTTATTCTTTCAGTTTCTTGATGAAACCCTCTCCTCTTCTCAATTTGAATTTCAAGTCACCATTCTCTGCTTTAGCCTTATCAAGGTCTTCAAGTGCTTCTTCAAAGTTTTCCTCCAAACTTTCAGAATCCATCTTGATCTCCCTTAAGCTGCTAAGCTTTCTCTCCAAGGACCAACAACTCTGATACCAATTGTTAGGATTAAGTAATACTAAGAGGGGGTGAATCAGTATTACAACACTTTAAACATGAACCAATTAATTTCCAACTTAACCAAAAAAATACAGAAATGAAAAGAACATAAACACACAACGCATAACTCATAACACCATAAATTGTTTTTGAGGAAACCTTGGCCAAGGGAAAACCCCGATAGGGATGGTACCCACAAATATGCACTAAAAGTATTGTGTCCCTGTTAGGAGACCTAGCCCTGTTAGGAGCTGAATATTACATTAACACATTTCCTTGTTAGAGGGATACAAAACCCTATTAAAGGTATACTTAGCTCACTACTCATACAATCAGAAATATAAGTCTATTACAATGTGTTATGCCCTGCATACTTGTCCCTACATTTTGTTAGCAAAATGTTGGGTCCCCCCTTTTGCTTTTGGTTCTTCCTTTGTTTCTTTTCGGCCTTCTTTTGTCTTCTCCGACCCTTGCCTCCGCACGACTTTTGTTGTTACTTCCTTTTATTTTTCCTCCCTCTGGGACCCGATCCCGGAGTGTCTTTTTCTTTCGTGTCATCCAAATTCTGGACCCTAGGATTCTTGTGCCGTTACTTCCTCTTTAGTTAGAGGGTGTGGTCACGTGGGATTCTTGGGACTGGAGTCTAGAGGTTTTGCCTTTTTCTTGGGGTTTGCAGAAGGGAACGATGCATTTTAACCTAAGGGATATAAATTGAACTTCACTTGTCATTGTTACATTTACCGCAAAAAATTTACCCTTGGAGCGAATCAAGAGTGAATTGTGCATTTAACAATGAGATAAGTGCAATTTTATTCAAGTGATTAACAATGATTTGGAGTTCAGACCTGTGCGTATTCAAGCTATCCTGTAGTGTTCTCGGTGTGTTCGTGGTCTCGAAGAGGTGTTCATTTTCAAAGCACCTCCCGTTCCCTTCCTTTCGCATCTCTGGTTTTAGGTAGGTCCGCTTCTAGCCCTTCTCTTTCCTTTGTGGTTTTCATTTTGTTCTTTTTCTTTTTGGGCCTGGCTTCCTTCATTTTCTGGTCTTCGTTGTCACCTCCCGTTGGTGGGATGGCTCTACAAGAAGGTTGTCCACCCTTTGTGCAGTTGTGAATTAGTGTAAGATAGTATATAATAATGTAAATTTATGTAAGTTTGTGCAAATTTGTAGGTAGTAGTTTGCAGGTTAGCTTTAGTTTGTTTGCGTCTGTAGGTAGCCTATGTGAGCGTCATTTTTTAGCCTTTTGTTAATATGTGTTCATAGCGTGTTGTCCTATATAGTAGTCTATAAATTTGTGTTTGCGGTCTATACATTCCTTTGAGTCCTACGTATCCTATGATGAGCTCACCGTGCCCTTTGCATCGTTTAACCAAATTTGAGCTTGCCTACCTGGTGTTTGCTAGACTCGACCTTGTCACCTCGCCTATTTGAGTTGTGACCTTTCTCTCTCCTAGATCATGTCAACATTGATGGCAGGATTAATTCCCCATGCACAAGCATTTAAAACCATTCGTGTTGAGACAACCGTCACCCTAAATTCCATTACTCCATTTATTGCATGACCATGTGACAACCCATGTCAGCCTAGTACGACGAATTGCCAGATCATTTCAATAACGATCAGTTTCTCCAGACTCTAGGTTCCAGGCAATCCCACAACCTTCATCTCATTTTTAGCATAAACGAGAATCCCCAGGACCCCCGAGTGTTGATCAAATTTGAAGTAAGTTATTGTTTATTGCATTTTCAGGACTTGATGTCAACTAACGTCTTCTTGAGGACAGGTGCGAAATGGTGATGAAATCTCTAGAACCTGAGAGTTTATTATATTTTACTATTTGTATTAACGGTTATCCGACCTTGTAGGTTACTAACAATTCATCAAGCAACATATCTGAGGTATCTTCCCCTCCTGGAAGTCTGGAACTCCCATCCACCTCAACAAGGGAGATCACTACGACAAAGGCCAATAGAGCACTAGAAAGGCTCCCACTTACCACAAAATATCTAAGGGATGGTGCATTGTGGGATCCAAGGTGGATTCCAAACTACAACTGATCACCAACATAGAGGTTAGACCATGGGCCGAATTTTAGGGCCTGGTCAGGACAATGTTCACTCAGCGTTCTACCAGAGACAGTATGGCCAAGAACATGGCCGCCTCTGGCATAATCAAGGTCGCCTATTTCTCATTTTCTATGCAGTCTCCAAAGCTAATTATCACCCTAGAAAAACACTACAACACAACCATCCAGGTTGTTATACTCGCTGCTTCCCTTCCAACGAGCTACCTGATGCCCCTAGTGTCCTTCGATGCTGCCACTTTTGCTTTGGGACTGGGAATCCCCCATATTGCCAATTCTATTCTCATCTCCTGGGTCGCGTCACTGCGAGCATTCAACAAGGTCCAACAGGATTTCTGACATCACCTTAACACCCACTAGTTGAAGACACCGAAGCAATATTACAAGAAGATGAAGTTGGAGATCCCCCACACAGACTTCAAAGAGAGCATTCAAGCAGGGATTATCTTCCTATGCCAAGTCTTCGGGGAACCACATGGCTGGGATTTCTCAGCATGGATGTAGTACTTTTTGTACATCATCACCACCAATGGGTAGGATTTTGATTGTGCAACTATTGTTGCCAATCATGTGGACTTCCAACTAAACAAGGTCAGAAAAACATCAAATTTCCACATGACTTCATATGTTCTGTGGGCACTGGCACAACAGAGACCCAGAATTTAGGGTTTATTCACAGTGGGCATCCTTGGGACAGGGCCTGGCTAGAGTGCTCCTTGGGATCATTTTCCCCACATTCAATGGGAAGCTAGCTTCCCCAAATTTTTTTGGGTAAATGATACCTTCATTTAATACAACATTTAAATACCCACTTAGGATGCTGGTTACCAGCTATCAAAGGAGGCAATGGCCTTGGTGAGTTCTTACGGCCATTATTTTATTCAATTTCAGCAGCATTCATACATTCGGGTGACTGGGTTCTCTGGAAAGCCCTACCTATTGCCCAAACACTGTGGGGATAGGATTATTTTGATGGAGTATTGCAGGAAAATTTTGGAGGTCCATACATATTATGGGGTCAAGAAGGTTACCACTATCCCCTTCCCGATCACTTGTGGGAATTATACTTGTAGCCTCGTAATAGACAAAGAGACCGATAATGAATTAAAGAGTTTGGGGCTAGCAGAGTTCTACTTGGCGCGGGTCAATTTTGATCCACTGGACAAAATAAATGCAACCTTACCCCAGGCGTTAACACCTCATGAGCCTCACATTAAGGATTTTTGGGTAGATTTCCAAGATGAATTTGAGGTTCGAAGTTGACATTATGAGAGGATGACCAAAGGAATGATGAAACACATGGGTCTCCTGACCTTTCCAAAAGACTTCTTAGATACCGGGCCCGTGGAGGACCCAAAATATAAATAAAAAGGGATTGACAAGATGGCTCTCCCTCCGGTGGATTAGGACACCCCAAAAGTTTTGACAATAGAGGACATCACCAAGGATGTGGTGAAGCGGAGTCACGAGTATTTTTCACGGGTTTGCAAAAAGAGTACCCGTCAAGATGGTCCACTTTTACGGGGATCTTCTCCAGGCTCCAGAATGACATGGAAGAGTAGAGATAAAGGGAAATCAAAAGAGAGCACCCTAGCCCCAGTCCTGTCCTTGGTTCTAGCCCCTATAATAGAACAACTTCATGCCCAACTTGATTCATCTCCATAGCTGGGCAAAATAATCACCGCTAGACTTTCCCTCTGTCTCGCAGTTGCTATGGTGGGATCCACCCTTCATGCAGGCTCCCCTTCACTTGAAACACTCATGAGTTAGGTAGTGGAGATGGAGGATGAGGGTACAACTATTATGGATGTTGGGACCCCATTACAAACAAGGAGAAAGAAACCAAGAGCGGATAATCCTCCACCGAGCATAGATGCAAGTCCCAGACCATCGGGAAATATTCCTGTGGAGATTATCCCTTCCTCCCCTAAAACAGAAGATCATCCGGAGCCCTCCCCTCCCCACAATAGTTTTGATGACATCTTTGAGACTGATGACCTGGTAAACTTATAGGAAGATGTGGAGAGGGTGATGGAAGAGATCATTGCGCAAGAGGTAGAGAATGTCCCTAGGGAGGGGGAAACACAAGAAAAAGAAGTTGCCCCGGAAGAAGAGACCCGAGAGTAGGAACAGGAAAGCACATCAAGTGTGGAAGAAACACCAATCATAGGGACCAAGACAAGAGAGAGGCAGATACAATATGAGTAGCTGACTATGGCTGGGGAAACCAAACCTTTGAGAAAAACCGTACCCCTAGTTGTCATGCTCCAAATGCCTCTAGACACCCTAGGTGATTAGTTACCCTAGAATATGAAATTTGATAAGGTGGTCTTTGTAGTGAAACAGTCAAACCCAGGTTAGACACCTTCACCCCTCCAAAAAAGAGGCCCCTAGAGGAGAATGCCTCAGCGGAGAATGCCAAAGGAGCTCAGCAACATAATATGGGGGAGAACCCCAAAAATATGGAGACAGACACCACTGAGGTGGGAGAAGTAGGGAACCCCAGGGATAAAGAAAAGGGGTCCACAGTGACTATAGATGTTAGGGAAGTACATTAGACCCCTGAGGAGGACCCAAGTGTCCAGGACCTAGCAGTAAGATGGCCCCCGCCACCACAATGGCTGGTGGAATTAAAGAAGCGAAAGGCCGCGACGACAGTGAGACCCCCTCTCTCTCTGGTCGAGATGATGGCCCAAAATCAAGAATCTCAAAAGCCTAAGAAAGCCCGAACCCTCATACCATTTGGACTAGTCCGGGAGGAAATACCATTGCAGTAATAGTGACACCTCCCCCAGATGCAGAAGAGGTAGTAGTAAGAGGTGCATATTACAATATCAAAGAGGTCCCTCTGGGGAGGAGAGAAAAACAGGGGGAACTTAACTTGTTGAGAGAAGCAAGCTGGGCAATTAAGGCCCAATATGACAAGCAAGCGCAAAATCTAAAAGAGGCAAAGGAAACAAATGATAATCTCCTCAGGATTCTTGCATAACTGACAGAGCCATTGACTGCGATTCCTCCGGAGGCTTCCACATCCAGAACACCACTTCCATAGGGTGATACGACGTGCTAAGAAGAATGAAGAAGAAAGTGCATGCCGTAGATGATTGGGTGGCTGAGCAGGTAGGAGTCATAAGGCATTTCCTGACAATTACACTCTACGACCTCCACTAGGCCAGTAACATCTTGGGCTAGGTAAATGATGTTATTGCCTAGTGGGAGGGGGAGATAGAAAAATATGAAGAATGGAAGAGTGAACTAGAGGAAATAATGAATTTTGGGGAAGAGGCCATCACGAAGATGGGAATTTCAGGGGGATGAAGATTTTGGGTACCTCCGGGCCCAACACTCTAGACTTGATCTAAAATTTTAGATGAGCAAGAAAACTGGTTGCGACCCTGAAGGGTAAAGTCCTAGCAATTCAAAATTCTTTAAATTCATATGTGGCATTTGTCACAAGGGTTTCGACAGTCGATCCCTTCAACACCGAGATATGCGCTCCAGTGGATTTTGTTTTGAGTAAATTTGAGGAAATAATGGAGTCACGGTTTTGGACCCCTAGAGATTTTGATGGAGTGAATATGTCATCTCTCACCCGTTTGGTGCTCCGAGCCCACGATGCATAAAAGATGGCTTTAGAGTTCAAAGAGGGGGCCCATGATGTGGCCGATGAGCTAGAGGCAGCCTAGGACCACTGAGACTGTATAAAGGAGATAGATGAAGAAGGAATTCTCTAGATTTTGGAGATATCTCAAAAATGTAAAGAGCAGTAAAGTATTTCAGTCTCCGGATATTTCCACCAGCAGGGCAAAATTTTTAAGATTTGTTATTATTTTAGCATAAGCTGCCAGACTCTAAAATTCTACGTCCCAGTTTTGTATTCTTTTCCAACAATTTGCGTCAAGGTTCCCTGGATCTGATCGATCGCTGTTAGCAATTAATAAGGGTAAGAATGTAGGTGATCCAGATAATAAAAGGTCTGACAGATGGGATAGTTCTGACAGACATCTTCTTATTCCCCCAAGGCGCCGCTCCCGCATTTAATATATGACATGCCTCGAAGATAGGGAGCCGCAATCAACATTGATGAGGTGTATGACCTAAGTTACCGAAAAAGGCAAATCTCATCTACAAGTACTATGGCCCTCTTCTCTAGGCAGATTCTTTTAGATTTCCCCCCTTTTCTTATTCTTCTACCTTGTCAGAGCTCTATGTATCCAAGATGATTGTAAGTGGTGCAGGTAGTACCAGCCACATATATTGTATTTTATTTAGCAAATGTACAAGTAGATTATGTCAAGTTTGTCTATAAATAATAAGATTGATGCCTTAACAAGGGTCGGCAAAATTGAAGATTTTACAGTCTAGTAGTAATAGCATTTCTAAGGTTCTTTGCAGTTAGAAGTTTGTTTTCAATCAGTTCTTAGTAGCTTAATGCTCCCTTGGAGTCATGAATGTACTCGCCAGTGATGCTAGAACCATTTCAAGTTAATGAAAGAAGGAAGAACAAGTTGTGGCCATGTGTTATGTGTTGCTCTGATCTTCGAAGTTAGAAAATATATTTTGTGCTATATGTTTTCCTATGTCCTTTGGTCTAGTGTTTTGCAGTTTAGTTATATGATCTTACTTCGCTTTGATACTTAATATATATGAATCACTGATTCCTTGTATATCCGGTATTTAGTGTAGTTTTCATGCATTGGAGCATTGTTGATGTTTGAATACGCATTGCATGACTATAAGTAGAAGCTTACTCTAACTTTGATCTATATTTTGTAATTTCTTTGGCAAATCTAAGATGCTTGTAGGAAACCTCACCATCTTTTGAAATCCCTGGAAGTGATGAGTAAAAACTAGCTATCCCCTCAAACAATAGTCACCTGCCCAACTTAGCTCCCCCGCACCGTCGAGACCCGACTACCAGGTGCTTGGAGGCTAGGAGAATTCATTCTTTGGTAAACCTCAATAGGCAAATTTGGTTGGTACCCCAATACCTAGTGACAACTTATACCCTGTTGGCAGGGCCAGTCACAAAGTTCTATCAACAGAAACTAGCGCTAGAAGGAGGGCCTAAGCTCATCTCCCCCAAAAGATGTCAACTTTACACCGCCTGAGCGCTCCCCAAGCAGTAGTTTTAGGAACCAGACTTTCCATGGTATAGGGTTTTTTTCATCCCTACACTTTGAAAGAATCCTCAGATCAACCCCTGATCCTAGAGAGTTTGTAGAAATTGGACCTCTTGTCTGAAGAAAAAGGACCCATAGAGCTAGGCAGCCTTTGAATTTTCCTTGGGGATCTACTACACACCAGAATATCCAAATCCCTCGGATAATCTCGGGGACTCACATCCACCAAACCCAAAACCAAATAGCCCTGATGGCTACCTACTTCAACAATATTGGGTCCCCAATGGGGTAGTTCCTCGGCACTACTAACGATCTTCCTCCGCACTCAGAGAAGATCTACCCCAAATACGAGCATTTAGGTCCTTGAATTTCAAAAGAACACCTTTAGGCATATAAAGATGCAATGAATAGACACCAGATACAACATCAGGACATTGTAACCCAAATGTTCTCATTGTCCCTAGGATAGAATGAGCTGAACTGGTACATAAAATTGCATGCCAACTCCATAAATAGTTGGCAGGATATGGAAGACACCTTTCTGGTGACCTTCCGCATTCATGTGGACCCAACTTGGTCTCACAACCAGTTCATTTCCATAAAAAAGAAACCAAATGAGCCTCTCACTACCTTCAATCATTGGTTCCAATGGGCTTTGAAGTGGTGCATGGGCCCTTTTATCCCATCTATCGATGTGACTATCTAGATGTACCTAACGCTATGGACCCCTTTGTCACTACTCTCCTTTGGAGAACTACCATCGCTAATGACCGGGATACCTTGGAAAAAGTTTACAACTTAGCCCTGGAGTTGTCCCGTGGCTTGAGCAAGGCCCCCGGTAGGATTGGACAAAGCATACCCTTCAACACATTACCTGGTGGAACTTCTTACGCCGAAGGATACAATCCTAATCTGGTGATGGGTGCCCCAATGATGGCCATGGGCCCACCACCGATAGACCAAAAATCCTGGTACATTTATCCATCTCAAACCCAGACAACCCCAGGTCTGGAATACATTCCCTGGAATCAGTCACTGTAGATGCAACAACCTTTGACACAATCCCCCAAAGTAGCTTTCTTCTAGTCATTCGCGGCCATAGGATTGCCGTCCTCAACTTCGGGGGTTGTTGTCACTTTCCCAAGTAACCCACCAGCTCATCCTTCACATTGTGACACCACTACCCAACTATCCATTGAGGTTGAATCCCTTCGGTGATTGGTTTCCTCCCTAACAATGGACATGAGACAATTGAAGGTGGGGCCTTCTGCACCCCATAACCCTAATTCCCAGAGAGGGAATGTTTTCTCAGGTCAACGAAACACCAATTTCGGAGGTTGAAACTACAACAATGGGCCTCAGCCCAACCAACAACAATGGAACAATAACATGAACACTAGAGGTCCTCCTCCAAATAAAACTACCACTTAGGGTGGTATTAGACCTAGTCATTCTGCACAACTCACAGAATTCCACCCCCTAACTACGTGGTGTAGATTGCATGATACTAGCTCACATTCCGAGGTGAACTTTGCCACACTAAAGAAGATCATCTAGATCTCCCAGTCGCATAGACAACAACCTATTGATCCAAATCCCCTAGAATCCTCTGTAGCAGAGCCCCTTCACACTGCCTTTATGTGTGAGATCATCTTCTTCGAGACAAACAAAGAGGATGAAGAACCTGAGTTACATGGGTTTTTTGACGAATCCATTTCGGCCTTTGAGGCTAACACCTTCACCAACCCACAGAATCTGTATAACACTCAGAGTCAAGTTGGAAAAGGGCCATCTTACACATCAATGCCTCCCAAGAACACCACCCCTAGGACTCTAACACGAATGATCATTCCCTCCCACCAAAAGGAATTGGCCCTAACCACACCAAGGATCTGGCCGGGGGGAGCCAACTTTACCCAGGGGGAAATTTGATATCACCAAGGCATTGGAAAACACCACTACCTCCATGACCTTGATGGAAGTTTTACTTAATTGTCCCAAGTAGAAGAAATCCCTTCTACAACTCTTAGGAACCCAGAAGTAGTTAGTCGCCCACCAAAGACTGTCACTTTTGACGATGCCAACTCTTTTGAGGAAATACAGAAGATCCTCCCTTCTTGCTAGGCTTAAAATCCAAGGGAAGAACCTATACAACTACCTTGTGGACTCCAGTGCTTTGGGTAATGTTATTCCCTTATCCATTTGCTAGAAGCTCAGACTCACTCCCACATCGTCCAAAGGTGCAATAGTCTAATTGGAAAAAAATTGCTATAAAAATGGTTGGTGAGCTGAAGAACATCCAGATTTAGCTCATCCAAGATCCTCGGATATCTAGCATCATCAACATCCAAGTGGTTGACATACCTAAAAACTATGGGATGTTATTGAGTCAAAATTGGTCAAAGGCCCTCAACGGGTATTTCTTGACAAAATTCTCCCACTAGTGGCTCCCATGGAAAGGGAAATCAAATCAGATCTAGGTAGAAAGCGAGCCTAGAATGAAACAAGCCCTCACTAAAGTCGGGAAGGTAAACAAAATATTTTTCTCTAAATCCTCACTCGGGGTATATCAACCTCAAAAAATCCTAACCTTTGACTTTATCCCCAACAATAACCTCCCCGGGGAAGATCCCATAATCACTTAGAGGATTCAAGATCTGGATGTAAAGCTGAAATGTGAGGTATACTCACAAGGTAGCAATGCAGCTCAGGCCACCCTCTTATTTGACACTTGGTGTTAGGTACATTACCAAAACACTCTAAACTGGAGTGTGAGCCTTGTATTGTCACCGCTACCCACCACATCACCAATCTCCAAGAGAAGGAGGGTAAAGCCAGATTCCCTAGACCAAGTAATCCATCCATTGTTACATAAGAAGTGTCGCTCATCCAGGAACCCGAACTAGAAAATTATCTAGAAGAAAGTCTCACCTGTACACCATCCAAGCTAAAGGAATCACCTGACAAACCTCCCAACCCTAAACCCAATCCAAACACCACTTCACTCCCTCAGTCCCATAAAACTAGCAATGATTTGTGGATCCAAAAGTTTGATAGGTCCCAGTCCAAACAAAGCTACAACGCTGGAGTGAAATTAATCAACCCACGAGGGAAGTCCTTCCTTGCATCCTACAAGTTACAGTTTGCTTGCACCAACAATGTTATAGAGTATGAGGCTTTAGTCCTCTGACTCCTATTAAATTTGAGGAAAGCGATCACTTGCCTCTAGGAAATGGGTGATTCAGAGCTAATCACAAAATAGATCTAGAGCCAATACACATGTTATGATAAAAGGCTGGCCGCATACCGCAACTGAGCATGGAGCTTAATTGAAAACTTTGATGCTTTTGGCATCAAACCTATCCCTCAAAAACATAACTATGTTCCAGATGCCCTTGTTGTGTCCACCAGTACCCTCAAATCGATGGCTGGTTCTCGACTCCAAATATTCTCTATTAAAATGGTCCCCACCCCATCCATCCTGGACAATATAACACACTTTCAGGTTTTTGAAGATGACCAACATATTTTGGGCTTCATGGAAAATGTTAGTGTCTTTGAATATTAGATCACAAAAGAAACTAATCATGACGATACCGAGCAAGGGGAATAATATGATGGGATCATTGACCTACCTACCAACACCATTCCTAAGGGGATGGTCACTCTAGAATGAATCTTTGATTCGGACCCCCAAGGCCGAGACAAGATATCATCCTCCTCTGAAGGAGGAAAATATGAAAAGGTTAACATTGGTTAAGATGATGAAGAAAATCTTGTCCACATTGGTACCTCTTGCTCCCCAGAGGAGGAGGAGATTCTTGCGGTTCTCCTGGGGGTATGAAGATCTCAAAACTTATGATACATCTATCATGATGCATACCATCCCCCTGAAATCAGATGCAAAACCTTTCTAGTAGAAATAGAGGCTGGTAAACCCTTTGATTGAACGCCTAATCCACCAGGAGGTTCAGAAATTACTGTCAGCTCGGATCATCTTTCCTATCCATCATACTACATGGGTCGCCAACCTTGTCCCCATATGCAAAAAGAATGGTGAAATTCACATGTGTGTGGATTTCCGCAACTTGAACAAAGCCTCCAAGAAGGATAATCACCCTCTCTCTTCACTGGATGAGGTGTTACAAATTGTAAATGGTTCACAAATGATGTCCTTTCTAGATGTCTACTCCAGGTATAACCAAGTCATGGTTAAGTTTGAAGATAGGATCAAAATGGCATTCACCACCAAGTGGGGGACGTTTGCATACTGGAGAATTCCTTTTGGCCTAATTAATGCCAGGGCCAAATTTCAAAAGGCCATGGCCCATGGACATTGCGTTTGAAGGTCTGGTTAATAAATGCATAATCATCTACATGGATGATTTAACAGTCTTTTCCTGGGACATGCATGATCATCTCACCCACCTTGCTCAGATCTATGAGAGATATCGCCGATACGGTATTTCCCTTAACCCCAAGAAGTGTATATTTGGGGTCACTAAAGGTGAAATGCTTGGGCATATTGTCTATGAAAAAGGGATATCCATCAACCCTAAGACTAGAAGCATTGCTAAATTTGCAAATTCCCAGCAATAAGAAGGAAATGAGATCTTTCTTCGGGAAGATAAACTTTGTTTGACGGTTCATTACTAGATTCGCTGAGATTGTCAGACTACTCAACGATATGATGAAGAAAGAAACTAAAATTGAGTGGAGTTCCGAAGCAAAGCGGGCATTTTCCCAAATCTAGCAGACTATAGTGGAGGCCTTGGTCTTGGCAAGTCTGGACTATTCCCTCCCATTCCACATTTACTCCTTCATTTTTCCACACTCTGCCACTACATTTTTAACCCAGAAGGTTGAGGGGGAAGACTGACCTATTTATTTCATGAGATCCCCCTTTAAGAACACTGAAGTCTAGTACACACCATTAGAAAAGAAGGCCTTTGCTCTAGTCCGGGCCATGAAGAAATTATGACACTATATTCTCTAGAGAAAAGTGCATGCCATTATCCTGGACCAGGGCGTCAAGTCCCTATTGCTATAGAGTGAACAGGACAAATGCCAAGGGAAATGGATGGCCATCCTCCAGGATTATGATCTTGAAATGAAACTGATTAAAATATTCAGAGGCCAAGGACTATGTAAAGAAATGGCAGAGGTCACTCCAAACATAGAATGCCAGACTTACATTGTGGATTCCATCACTCAAGATCTATAGTATACGAATCTGGTGCACCTTCTACTCAACAACTGGTACCTAGAGAGGGTCTCTCCTAACAAATGTCATTCCTTGCAACTGAAAATCGCCCACTTCATGATAAAAAGTGGGATGCATTTTTGTAGGAATTTTGAGGGGATTTATCTCTGGTGCGTAGACAGGGACCAAGCTGCCAAGATGATAGAGGAATTCCATGGGTAGTAGGGAACCGGGAATGGCTCAGCTGATGTCACTGCCCATCAAATTATTTAGGCTGGATATTATTGGCCCTTTATCTTCAAAGACGTTTATGCTCACGTAAGGAAGTGCCATACTTGTCAAACCGTCGCTTCTCGTGAGCAAAACCTGGCAATGTCTTTGCAGCCAGTCTTTGAGGTTTGACCCTTCACCCAATGGGCATTTGACTTCATCGAGGAGATAAATCGCAACTCATCTGCCAACCACTGGTACATTTTAATTGCTACCAATTACTGCACTCAGTGGTCTGAGGCAATCCCATGCAAAAACAATACTGTGGATGTAGTCATCAAGTTCTTGGAAGAGAACATCGTCACAAGATTCAAAATGACTTTTGCTATTGTATGTGACAATGGTCCATCATTTTCTTTAGCACAAATTTTAGAATGGACCTATCAGAGAAGGGTCACCTTGAAGTTTTCTAGCAACTATTATCCCTAGGGTAATGGTGTCACCGAATCCACGAATTAAAATCTGCTGGAAGTAGTCAAGCATTTGCTAGAGAAGAATCCCTAGGGATGACACCAAAGAATTAGGTTTGCTCTTTGGACGGATCACATCAGAATTAAAGCAGCCCTAGGAACTTCTCCATTTCACCTAGTTTATGGCCAGAATCCTGTTTTCCCAATAAACTTATAAATCCCTATCTTACAGTTCATGTAGGAATTCAACATTTGGGATAACGTTATGGAGGTTTGCCTCTTGAACCTGGTGAGAATGGAAGAACAAAGAGACGTGAAACTAGAGCATTTTGTGCGTCACTAAGTAGTTGTCAAAAAATAGTTCGACAGAAGAGCCCAATACAAATCCTTTCAGATTTTAGACCTGGTCCTCTTGTGGGACAAAGCCTGGGAGAAGAAAGGAAAACATACTAAATTTCAAAGGCTCTAGTTCGGACCTTATTTAATCTCAAAGATCTACGGGGCCAACACTTATCACCTTAGCGCCATGTCTGGAGAAGTCATTTCATTGCCTGTCAATGGAAATTTTCTTAAACATTACTTTGAGTAGAGGCGGGAGGTAAGTTTCCCCAAAGTTGTATCATATGTATATTTTCCTACCTGTAAATTTTCTCGGCACTCCTTGGGAGTATTTTGTCCTTGTAAATAGTTGGCGGCCCTTTGGGGCCATTTTCTTTTCTTGGTTTTGTTTTTGGTTTTTAGTTTCTTTTCGCTTTGCGTGTCTTGATTTTTTTGGTTCCTGACATGTTGCTCTCTTCTTGTAGATAAGTATGCTTTACATGACATCTAGTCCCTGAAATGATGCCTTACGCATTTTAGTTAGTCTGGAATCTATTGTTAGCATGGTGGGATTTGTCGACACCCCAGAGTTATTTTATACACATGACAAAGGGTTACATGCAATCTTCATTGGTTTCACATCTTGAAAGTCTTGACATTAGTTAACAAGAAAATTATAGGGATCAAGTAATCACATGATCCTTGAGGATATAGCGGTTGCACTAGTTATTGGCTATATCCAAAAATCAAAAGAATGTCCCAGGCCTGGAACATCTCTCCCATTCAGTGAATCAAAATGGATGGAAAGGTGAAAGAAGTACCGCTGTGAAAATTAGCTAAGCTTAAGAATCATGGTGAAAGGAGTACCACCTTCCCCATCTTAAAAAAAAAAAGAAAAAGTGAGAAAAACTGGAGAATAGAGAATTTTGGGATCTCAAGGATTGTGCACGATATAGCGATTTTGGTCTGATACACTCAGTCTCATCTCTCTATTTCTCTTGAGAGTCATCAGATTGATTTTCTTCCAAAGCACACACCTCACGACTAACAAGAGATTGAGGCATCGAATCATGGTGAGTTAGATTTGCTCAGACACCACATGCCTTGCAAGTGAAATGCTTCAAGTAACTATGAGTCACAATTTTGCTAACTAGAGATTCTGTGGTTCTCAAATGCACTAAGGCATTCATCCTAGTAAGTTTCTATTTGTTACTCCTTACATACCCGTCTCTACATTTTGTTAGCAAAATTTTGGGTCCCCCTTTTTGCTTTTGGTTCTTCTTTTGTTTCCTTTTGGGCTTCTTTTGTCTTCTCCAACCCTTGCCTCCACGTGGCCATTGTTGTCACTTCCTTTTGTTTTTCCTCCCTCCAGGACCTAGTCCCAGAGTGTTTTGTTCTATCATGTCATCTAAATTCTAGACCTCGGGATTCTTGTGCCATTACTTCCTCTTAAGTCAGAGGGTGTGGTCACGTGGGATTCTCGGGCCTAGAGTTCGAAGGTTTTTCCCTTTTCTCAGGGTTTGTGAAAGGGAACAGTGCATTTTAACCTCAGGGATATAAATTAAACTTCACTTGTCATTGTTACATTCACCATGAACAATTTACCCTAGGACCAAATTAAGAGAGAATTGTGCATTTAATAGTGAGCTAAGTGCAATTTGCTTCGAGTGATTAATAAAAATTTGGAGTTCAGACTTGTGTGTATTCAAGCTATCTTGTAGTGTTCTTGGTGTGTTTGTGGTCTCAAAGAGCTATTAGTTTGAAGAGAAACTCCCGTGCCCTTCCTTTCTCATCTCTGGTTTTAGGTAGGTCATCTTCTGGCCCTTCTCTTTCCTTTTTGGTTTGCATTTTGTTCTTTTACTTTTTGGGCTTTGCTTTCTTCATTTTCTAGTCTTCATTATCGTCTCCCGTTGGTGGGATGACTCTACAAGAAGGTTGTCCGCCCTCTATGCAATTGTGTATTAGTGTAATATAATGTAGAATAATGTAAATTTTTGTAAGTTTGTGTAAATTTTTAGGTAGTAGTTTGTAGGTTAGCTACAGTTTGTTTGCGTTTGTAGGTAGCTTGTGTGAGCATCATTTTTTGGCCTTATGTTAATATGTGTTCATAGCATGTCATCCTGTATAGTCATCTATAAATTCATGTTCACGGTCTATACATTCCTTCAAGTCATCCTTTTCTTGTGATGAGCTCACCACGCCCTTTGTATCGTTTAAACAACTTGAGCTCGTATACCTAGTGTTCACTGGACTCAACCTCCTCACCTTGCCTATTCAAGTTGTGACCTTTCTCTCTCCTACATCACTTCAACATTGATGGAGGGATTAATTCCCCATGCGTGAGTGTTTAAAACCATTCATGTCAAGACAATCATCACCCTAAATGTCATTACTCCAGTTATTGCATGACCACGTGATAGCCTACATCAACCCACTACGATGAATTGCTAGGTCATTTCAATATCGATCAGTTTCTTTAAACTATGGGTTCCACGCAATCCCACAATCTTCATCTCATTTTTCACATAAAAAAAAATCCCTGGGACCCCTAGGTGTTGATCAAATTTGAAGTAAGTTATTATTTATTGCATTTCTGAGATTTGATGTCAACTAACGTCTTCTTGAGGACAAGTGCGAAATGGTGATGAAATATCAAGAACCTAGGAGTTTATTATATTTTACTATTTGTATTAACCATTGTCCAGCCTTACAGGTTACCAATAATTCATCAAGCAACATGTATGAGGTATCTTCCCCTCCCGAAAGTCTAGAACTCCCGTCCACCTCAAAAAGGGAAACCACCAAGACAAAGGCCGAGAAAGCACTGGAAAGGCTCCCACTCACCGCAAAATATCTAAGGGATGGTGCCATTGTGGGATCCAAGGTGGATTCCAAACTACAATTGATCACTGACACAGAGGTCAGAACATGGGCCAAATTGGAGGGCCTAGTCAGGACAATGTGCACACAGTGTTCTTCCGGAGACAATATGGCCAAGAATGTGGCCGCCTCTGGCATAATCAAGGATGCCTATTTCTCATGCTCTATACAATCTCCAGAGCTGATTCTCACCCTAGAAAAAAACTACAACACAACCACCTAGGCTATTATACTCGATGCTTCCCTTCCAATGGGCTACCTGATGCCCCTAGTGTCTCTCAACACCGCCACTTTTGCTTCAGGACTGGGAATCCCCCAGTTTGCTAATTCTATTGTCATCTCTCGGGCTGCGTCACTGAAAATTTTCAACAAGGTCCAACAGGCTACCCGACAACACCTTAACACCCACTAGCTGAAGATGCCAAAGAAAGATTACAAGAAGATGAAGTTGGAGATCCTCCACACAGACTTCAAAGAGAGCACTCAAGCAGGGATTATCTTCCTATGTCAGGTCTTCAGGGAACCACATGCCCATGATTTCTTAGCCTGTATGTACTACCTTTTATACAGCATCACCACCAATGGGAAGAATTTTGATTGGGCAACTATTGTTGCCAATCATGTGGACTTCCAACTAAACAAGGTCAGACAAACATCAAAGTTCCACATGACTTCATATGTTCTGTGGGGACTCACACAACAGAGACCCAAAATTCAGGGTTTATTCACAGTGGGCATCCTTGGGGCAGGGCCCGACCAGAGTGCTCCTTGGGATTATTTTCCCCATATTCTATGGGAAGCCAACTTCCCCAATTTTTGTCAGGTAAATGATACCTTCATTTACTACAACATTTTGATACTCACTCGGGACGTCAGTTACCAGCTTTCAAAAGAGGCAATGGACTTGGTGAGTTCTTAGGGCCATTATTCTATTCAATTTGGGTGACTAGGTTCTCCGACAACCCCTACCTATTGCCCAAACACTATGGGGATAGGATTATTTTGATGGCATATTGCAGGAAAATTTTGGAGGTCCATACATATTATGGGGTCAAGAAGGTTACCACCATCCCCTTCCCAATCACTTGCGAGAATTATACTTGCAGCCTTGCAGCAGAAAAAGAGGCCAATAATGAATTAAAGAGTCTGGGGCTAGTAGAATTCTACTTGGTACGGGTCAATTTTGATCCACTAGACAAAATAAATGCAGCCTTACCACGGGCGTCAATGCCTCATGAGCTTCACATTGAGGATTTTTGGGTAGATTGCCAAGATGACTTCAAGGTCTTAAGTTGACATTATGAAAGGATGGCCAAAGGAATGTTGAAATGCATGGGTCTCCAGACCTTTCCAAAAGAATTCTCAGATACCGGGCCCGTGGAGGACCTAAAATATAAATCAAAAGGGATTGACAAGATGGCTCTCGCTCTAGTGGATTGGGAAACCCCAAAATTTTTGGCAATTGAGGACATCACCAAGGATGTGGTGAAGCGGAGTCACGAGTATTTTTCATGGGTTTGCAAAAAGAGCACCCGTCGAGATGGTCCAATTTTGTGGGGATCTACTTAAGGCTTCAGAATGATAGGGAAGAGCAGAGATAAAGGGAAATCAAAAGAGAGCACCCCGGCCCCGGTCTCATCCTCGGTTCTAGCCCCTATAATAGAACAACTTCATGCCCAGCTTGAGTCATCACAATAGCTGGGAAAAACAATTATCGCCAGACTTTCTCTTGGTCTTGCAGTCGCTCTGGTGGGATCTACCTTTCCTATAGGCTCCCCTTCACTTGCAACACTCACGAGTCGGGTGGTGGAGATGGAGGATGAGGGTACAATTATTCTAGATTCTGGGGCCCCATTACAAACAAGGAGAAAGAAACCAAGAGCAGATAATCCTCCACCGAGCACAAATGCAAGTTGTGAACCATCGGGTAATATTACTATGGAGCTTATCCCTTCCTCCCATAAAATAGAAGATCATCTAGAGCCCTCCCCTCCCCACAATATTTTTGATGACATCTTCCAGACTGATGATTTGGTAAACTTGCTGGAAGATGTGGAGAGGGTGGTGGAAGAGATCGCTGTGCAAGAGGTAGAGAATGTCCTCGGGGAGGGGGAAAGACAAGAAAAAGAAGTTGTCCCAGAAGAAGAGACGTGGGAGAAGGAATGGGAAAGCACACCAAGTGTGGAAGAAACACCGGTCCTGGGGACCGAGATAGGAGAGAGGTAGATACAAGATGAGAAACTGACTATGGATGGGAAAACTGGACCTTCGGGAACAATCGTACCCCTAGCCATCATGCTCCAAATGCCTCCAGACACCCTGGGTGATTAGTTACCCTAGAATATGACATTCAACAAGGTGGTCTTTGTAGTGCAACAATGAGATCCAGGTCAAACTCCTTCACCCCCTCTATAAAATATGCCCCCAGAGGAGAATGTCTCGGTAGAGAACGACGAAGGAGCTTAGCAACAAAATGTGGGGGAGAACCCCAAAAATATGGAGACAGACACCACTGAGTTGGGAGAAGCAGGGAACCCTAGGGACAAAGAAAAGGGGTCCATAGTGACTATAGATGTCAGGGAAGCATAACAGACCCCCAAGGAGGACCCAAGTGTCCAGGACCTAGCAGTAAGACCTCCCCCTCCACCACAATGGCTGGTGGAATCAAAGAAGAGAAAGGCCTCGGCAGAAGAGAGAGCCCCTCTCTCTGTAGTTGAGATGATGGCCCAAAATATAGAGGCTCAGAAGCCTAGGACATCCTAGACCCTCCATACCATTCAGACCGGTCTAGGAGGAAACACCATTGCAGTAATAGCGACACATCCCCCAGATGTAGAAGAGGTAGCAATAAGAGCTTCAGATTACACTATTAAATAGGTCCCTCTAGGGAGGAGAGACAAATAGGAAACAAATGATAATCTCCTTGGGATTCTTGCAGAACTAATGCAACCATTGACTGTGATTCCTCTAGAGGCTTCCACATCCGGAACACCGCTTCCACAGGGTGATATCGACGGGCTAAGAATAATGAAGAAGAAAGTGCAGGCCGTAGATGATTGGGTGGCTGATCAAGTAGGATCCATAAGGCATTTCTTGAAAGTTACACTCCCAGACCTCCACCAGGATAGTAACATCTTGGGATAGGTAAACGGTGTCATTTCCTAGTGGGAGGGGGAGATAGAAAAATACAAAGAATGAAAGAGTGAACTAGAGGAAATAATGAATTTTGGGGAAGAGGTTATAACAGAGACAGGAATTTTGGGGGATGAAGATTTCAGGTACCTCTAGGCCCAACACTCCAGACTTGGTCTAAATGTTTAGACAAGAAAGCAACTGGTAATGACCCTGAAGGGTAAATTCCTGACAATTCAAAATTCTTTAAATTCATATACGACATTTGTCACAAGGGTTTCGGTAGTCAACCCCTTCAGCACTGAGACATGCGCTTTGGTGGATTTTGTTTTGAGTAAATTTGACAAAATAATGGAGTCACGATTTTGGACCCCTGGAGATTTTGATGGAGTGAAGATGTCACATCTCACCTGTATGGTGCTCCAGGCCCACGATGCAATAAAGATGGCTTTAGAGTTCAAAGAGGGGGCCCGAGATGTGGTCGATCAGCTGGAGGCAGCTAAGGACCGCCAAGATTGTATAAAGGAGATAGATGAAGAGGGAATTCTCTAGATTTTGGAGATATCTAAAAAATTTAAAGAGCATTAAATTATTCTGGTCTCTAGATATTTCTGCTAGCAGGGCAAATTTTTGAAGATTTTTTATTCTTTGAGCGTAAGCTCCCGGACTCCAGAATTTTGGGTCCCAATTTTGTATTCTTTTGCAACAATCTACGTCAAGGTTCCCCAGAGTTGACCAATCATTATCAGCAATTAATAAGGGTTAGAATGCAGGTGATCTATATAATGATAGCTCTGACAGATGGGATGGTTCTGACAGACATCTTCTTATTCCCTCAAGGAACCTCTCCTGCATTGACTATCTGACGCGCCTCAAAGACAGGGAGCCACAATCAACATTGATGAATCGTATGGCCTAAGTTACTAGAATAGGAAAATTTATTCTACAAGTACCATGGCCCTCTTCTCTAGGCTGATTCTTTTAGTTTTCTCCCCTTTTCTTCTTCTTCTATCTTGTCAGAGCTCTATGTATCCTGAGATGATTGTAAGTGGTGCAGGTAGTACCTGCCACATATATTGTATTTTATTCAGCAAATGTACAGGTAGATTAGGTCAAGTCTGTCTATAAATAATAAGATCGATGCCTTAACAAGGGTCGTCGAAATTGAAGTTTTTGCAGTCCAGTAGTAATAGCATTTCTCAAGTTCTTTGCAGTTAGAAGTTTGTTTTCAATCAGTTCTCAGTAGCTTAATGCTCCCTTGGAGCCATGAATGTACTCGCCAGTGATGCTAGAACCATTTCAAGTTAATAAAAGAAGGAATAAAAACTTGTAGCCATGTGTTATGTGTTGCTCTGATCTATGAAGTTAGCGAATATCTTTTGTGTTGTATGTTTTCCTATTTCCTTTACTCTGGTATTTTGCAATTTAGTTATATGATCCTACTTCCCTTTGCTACTGAAAATATATATGAATCATTGATTCCTTGTATATCCAGTATTTAGTGTAGTTTTCTTGCATTGGATCATTGTTGATGTTTGAATATGTATTGCATGACTATAAGTAGAAGCTTACTCTAACTCTGATCTATCTTTTGTAATTTCATTGGAAAATCTAAGATGCTTGGAGGAAACCTCACACCCTTTTGAAATCCTTGGAAGTGATGAGTAAAAACTAGTTATCCCCTCAAACAACAGTCACCTACCCAACTTAGCTCCCCCGCACCATCGAGACTTGACTACTAGGTGCTTGGAGGCTAGGAGAATTCATTCTTCGATAAACCTCTACAGGAAAAGTTGGCTGGTACACTGGTACATGGTGACAACCTATACCCTGTTGGCAGGGCCAGTTACAAAGTCTCGTCAACACAATGCTTTCTCAAGAATGAACAATACAAGGATTTGTTATGCTTAGGTAGTTCTAGTTGTAGCTTTCATCACCATCTGTCTGATTATGACATCACAATGCATCCATGCATCACATCTCATTCTTCACACATCACCATACAAACGTGTCACACTTATCACATCACATACATCTCATCTCATACTTTTCTTCTCAAAATCTCTGCATATATATATATATATATATATATATCTTATTTCATTACCTAGTCAACTTCCAATTACATCTCAAAATAGAATTAATACTTATACAAAAAGTAATTACCAAGTCGGCGACCATACACTATCAAAACATAGGTAATCCATAATCTAAATCCAACCTAGCATGTTTGGACTTCGCGTTATACTCCTTTAATCATTGCGACTGTTCATCTACCATGTATCACTATTACTCCATCTTTGCATGTCTTCAACTATCTGTATCTCACTGCAATCAACACCAAAACTCAAGTGACCTTAAAAGAAGGTCATAAACATCCCAAAATAGATTCCTCTAAGCTCACATGTCTCCATTCATCATATACTATCTTTGCTGATAAAAATGTACTTCCATACTCTGTAAATCTGCTTCCTGTACTTAGTCATTTTGTAATCCCAAGCTCCAAATTTGTGTTCCACTCCAAGCGACCATCAATACTAGATGTGTTGCCATAAATGAAAACCCTCAAGTGTTCCATAACACTCTTGAATGAATCACTTTCCAACAATCTCTCCCTTTGGCATTGATGGCAACACTTAGTGAAAAATGACTAAGTGTCAATACCAAAAAGATATACACAATATACTTTATGTATCTATTCTATACTTTTTCTTCTCTTCTCCATACATATATGTCTACTCTATACATTTTTTTTTAATTTTCTCCCCCTTTGACATCAATGGCAAAGGTACACAAAAATGTAGAATACATAAAAAAATTGTTCCACAACTTACCAAAAATGTTATACCATCTTTAATACATCTTGGAATGAGCTCTCCAAGATCTTTACTTTCTCTAACCAAGTCTTCACCAGTATTTGACTCACATGAATCATCCCATTTAGTGAAAATGAAGATGTCTCTACTGCCTTTAGATCAGTAGGCATATGTTCTTTAAGGGATTGTGTTGTCTTCTCCATGTCAGAAAGACGTGTCTCCATAATTGATAGTTTAGGAGTGATTAAAATCTTTAGCATACCAAGTCTTCCCATAACTCTCCCTTTCTCTGTATCCAGGACACTCAAATTGTCCAATATCCTAGACACTTCTTTGTCTAACTCCAATATTGAGTGTAAAGAGGCCTCACAAATGTCCATCATCTTGTCCAGATGACGCAAGGAAGGACATGAGAAGTCAGGGCCGAAGGCACACCCAACTATCTAGCCACCCTACAAGTATACAAAAAAAAAAAAAAAAACCCAAAGAACAACACCAAGGAGATGAGGAACAACAAATATCTTTTATTAATTCTTGAAATTATAGCATACATGCCTAACTATGAGGCCTTCCAAGTTAAGATCAACAAGATTTATGAAAATATATATTTAATCTATCTTCTATCTTCTCATATCATCATCTGCTACTTGCTCTACTAGTTGATACCTAACCTACTCCTAGATATCCTTATTTATACTTGCCGAAGTAGATTACAAAGATGGAAGGTGGACCACCAACAGTCTACACACATCCCAAGACAAGATCCAAATATTAAATGCGCAAAAAGAAATTAAATATAGAAGTTGGCTTCAACATAAACCAAACACCGACAAGCTCGCTCAAGAAGAACCAAGCATTAGGTTCACTTGGCATAGGAAGGAATGCTCTGCCAACACTGGACAACATAGCACAAACAAGAACTCGGCCAACACTGGACAACTCGACACATACTGCAACTCAGTCAAGAACTGCAACTCGACACTTACATGGAAAAATGAACAAATATGAGCAAGAGAGAAAGGCAACCCAGGATGCTCCTACATCAAACAACCAAGGTTGAAATAAATGATTCCCCTAAATCATTGAGGATTCAGAACTTGAGTTGAATCCAACTCAGATTGAGAAATCCATGAAGCATCTTCAACTGGTATATTCTTCCATTTCACCAAATATTTATAGTAATGTTTTCCTCTTGTGCTTTCACCAATCCTTTGATCCAATATCTGTTCAACTTCTTCTATATGCTTCTTAGGATAATCATCTGGTATAACAAATTCATCATTTGACTCATAATACTTGTGCAAATAAAAAATATTGAATATAGGAGATATATCCATGTCATCAGGTAACTCAACTTCATAAGCATTATTGCTGCCAAACTTCTTCATAATTCTACAAGGACCAAACTTTTTCATCTTTGACTTACTGTATGTTCCAACAAGAAATCTTCCCTTCTTCAAATGAGCCATCACCTCATCACCAACTTCAAAAAAATGATGTCTCCTAGACTTGTCAACATTTTTCTTATATTTCTGATTACTTTTTTCCAACTTGAACTTCACTTCCTCATGTAAAGACTTCATAAAATCAATAAATACTTCCCCTTCATCAATTCTCTTTTCTTCGCTGATTATATCCCTCAAATATGATACTCCTCTAGACTGCATTCCAATAACAATCTCAAAAGGTGTTTTTCATGTACTCCTATTCACAAAATTATTATATGCGAACTCAACTTGTGCCAATATCATCTCCCAATTACTCAGCTTATCTCCAGCTAAACATCTCAACAAATTACCCAAGATTCTATTCACAACCTTTGTCTATCCATATTTCTGTGGAAGGAATGTAGAACTAAACCTAAACTCAGTATTCATCTTCTTTCGCAAAGTCCTCCAAAAATAACCAACAAACTTGCTATCTCAGTTAGAGAAAATACTTCTCAGTAATCTATGCAATCTAACAACCTCTTTGAAGAAAATATCACCAACATGCACAACATCTGATTTCTTCTTACATGGTATGAAATATGCCATCTTAGAAAATCTATCCACAACAACAAATATGGAATTAAACCCTTTTACTATCTTAGGTAATCCAAGAACAAAATCCATACTGATGTCACTCCAAGGTTTCTCAGGAACAGAAATAGGTGTATACAATCTAGTATTCTGACTTACTCCTTTTGCAACTTGACAAATTTCACAACTCCTTACAAACATCTGAACATCATTATACATATGAGGCCAATAATACTTTTCCTTAAGAAAACTTAATGTCTTATCAATTCCAAAATGTCCAGCCAATCCACCACAATGTTTTTCCTTAATCAAATTAATTCTCATGGAACTTCTTGGTATACACAATTGAATTTCTTTGAACAAAATACCTTCTTGAATGAAATACTCCTCAAACTTACTTGGTTTTTCTGACATATTTGGTGCTTAGCACTCTCTCCATGCCTTAGAAAAATCAGGTTCAGTATCATACAAATCCTTCATCTCATCAAAATCAAGAACAACAACCTTCATCTAGGTCAACAAAGAACGTCTTCTACTTAGTGCATTTACAACTTAGTTAGTAACTCCACTCTTATGGTTGATTACAAATGTGAAATTCTATAAATATTCAACCCACTTCATATGTCTCTGATTCAACTTATGTTGACTTCCCAAATACTAAAAGCTTTATGATCAATATACAACACAAACTCCTTAGGAATCAAATAATGTCCCCACTTCTTCAAAGCTTTAACAATAACATACAACTCTTGATCATACACATAATACTTCCTTTTAGCATCATTCAACTTCTCACTAAAGAAAGAAATGGGTTTACCTTCTTTACTCAATACTGCTCCTATTGCAGTACCACTTGCATCACACTCAATTTAAAACACCTTATTGAAATCAGGCAAGGCTAACACATGTAACTCGACAACCTTTTGTTTCAAATTCTCAAAACTCTTGTCAGCTCCATGTGTCCACTTAAAATCCTTTTTTATCTCCTCTCATAGTCTCAGTCATAGCATTACAAACAAAACTAAAATTTTTAATGAAATTTCTGTAGAAACTAGCCAAACCATGAAATGATCTTACCTCACCCACATTCTTAGGTGTAGGCCATTCCATAATTTCTTTAACCTTCTCAGGGTCCACTTTCATGCCATCGACTGAAATCACAAATCCCAAATACACAATATATTCTTGCATAAAGGAACACTTTTTCAAATTAATCAATAACTTCTCCTCCTTTAGTATTTGCAACACTTGTCAAATATGATCAAGGTGTTCTTCCTTAGTCTTATTGAATATCAGAATATCATCCAAATAAACAATCACAAACTTACCCAAAAATCTCTTGAGAACTTCATTCATCAACCTCATGAAAGTACTAGGTGCATTAGTGAAACCAAAAGGCATAACCAACCACTCATATAATCCTTCTTTTGTCTTGAATGTCGTCTTCCATTCATCACCTTCTCTGATTCTAATCTGATGATAGCCACTCTTCAAATAAATCTTTCTAAAATACTTTGCTCCACTCAAAAAATCCATTATGTCATCCATCCTCGGCATAGGAAACCTATACTTCACTGTTATCTTATTGATAGCTCTGGAATTAGTACACACTATCCATTCTTCATTCTTCTTAGGTGCTAATAGAATAGGTACAACACACGGACTCAAGCTTTCTTTGATCAAAATTTTCTTCAAGAAATCATGCACTTGTCTATTAAGTTCTTCATTCTCGGTAGGTGTTAATCTATATGGTGCTTTATTTGACAAACTAGCTCCAGGAATCACGTCCATACAATGACTTATACTTCTTATTGGCAGTAAACCATTAGGAATATCATCTACAACAATCTCCTTGTATTCATTTATCAATTTCCAAATTTCTTTTGGCACTTAGTCTTCACTGTCTTCTGTTGCTCGACATTTACCATTTTCTTTCACTTAGAAATTACTATTTTTTGTCACTCAACAATTACTATTTTATGTCACTCGACATTTAAGGATTATGGAAAAACACAGTTGATTCTTCTTCATTTATTTCTAAAATTGCTTTCCATTAATAATACAAATTTTTATAGTAGTATATTTTATCTCCCCTGGAACCTCAATCAAAGGCAACAATGTTTTCTTCTTCCCATTCACCCAAAGAGTATATTAATTCAATCTACCATCATGCCCAACATGTGTATCATACTACCAAGGTCTACCCAACATAATATGACAACAATCCATAGGCATAATATCATAGATAACTTCATTAAAGTAATCTCCAATCTTGAATTTCCCAACACATTGCTCACTTACCAACAACTTATGCTCATCCTTGATCTATGAAACATGATAGGGTTTAGGATGTCTCAATATCTGCAATTGCAAATTTGTAACCAACTCCTCTGATGTTAAATTTTCTGAACTTCCACTGTCAACAATCACTTTGCAATATTTTCCTTCCATCTTACATTTGGTCTTGAAAAGACCCCTCCTCAAAACAGGCTCTTCATCTACTCAGTTATTACACAAAGCTCTGCTTACCATAAGGTTTTCTTCAGCTTTATGTCCACTTAGGGAACCTTCAAGATCCTCTTATACCAAAATATTTCTATGACTTTGTCCACTTCCATCAGAGTGCCTACACTTGAAAGATCTATTCCCTTCTTTGCCACATCTGAAACAATTACCACTAAAACCACCTCTACCTCTTCCTTGGTAGGAACTACTACCTCCTTGTAAGAACTACCACCTTTCTACTCGGTCTTTCTTTTATCATCAATTTTCCACTTAGATTTTCTCTTATCTTGTGCATAATTATCAGATCTGCCACCTTCACCATAGGATCTACCTCCACGTCTCTAGAATCTACCACCTCAACCTCTTTGTCTTTGTTCATACTTCTTTGTCAAGATCTCCTCATCTTTCAAGGCATATTGATATGCTTCTTCCACACTATCCAATTTTTAATAACTTATTTCATCTTGAATTCTAGATCTCAGTCCATTCAGGTATCTTGCAACTTTCTCAACTTCATCATCGACATGTCCAGATCTGATGTCCAATTTATAGAATTCCTTAGTGTATTCCTTCAACGTCATGTCCTTTTGTCTAAGGTTCTTCATCTTCCTCAATAAGCTAACTTGGTAATCAGCAGGAAGTAACTTCTTCTTCACCTTGTTCACCATTTTCAACCAATTTTTGATATTTTCCTTTCCTCTTCTTTGTCTATCAGTGAAAATTCTCCCACCATAGTGAGGCATAAGATTTTAGCCTAGTGACTGCAATTTTCACCTTCCTATTATTAGGAGTGCTTTCAAACTCAAAGAACTTCTCCATATCAGAGATCCAATCCAACACAACATTGGTATCCAACTTTCCATCATAAGGAACAACTTCAACAACAGGCTTTGAATGTTCCCTAGATAATACTCTCAATAATCTTTCCTCATCTTGATCTTCCTTAGGTTCTAGATTAGGGTTTGGTGATTCTGCTTCATCATCGCTCACATCATCAAGATACACTTCTCTTCACTAGACTGTCTCCACAACATCTAATTTGGCTGCATTTTGTCTCAACATATCCATTATAGGATTATCAACATTTCCTCTGCCTCAAACCATCTTGATAGTTCCTGCAAGATTGTAACCCTCTACAAGTTATAGGTAAAATCCATAGATCTGCCACCCTACAACCAAATCAACTTAAGGTTCTACATGATCCAATCCACCAAGGAAAAACTTAGCTCTAATACCACTTGACGCAAGGAAAGACACGAGAAGTCAGGGCTAAAGGCACACCCAACTATCCATTCACCATGCAAGTACACACAATGAAAGAAAACAACACAAAGAATAGCACCAAGGAGAAGAACAACAACAAATATCTTTGATTAATTCATGCAATTACAACATACATGCCCAATTGTGATGCCTTCCAAGTTACGATGAATAATATTTATGAAAATCCAAATATAATCTATCTTCTATCCTCTCATATCTTCATTTGCTACTTGCTCTACTAGTTGATACCTAACCTACTCCTAGACATATTTATTTATACTTTCCAAAGTGACTTACAAAGATGGAAGGTTGACCACCAATAGTATGCAAACATCCCAAGACAAGATCCAAATATTAAATGCACAACAAGAAATTAAATACATAATTTGGCTTCAACAGAAGCCAAACATAGACAAGCTTTGTCAAGAAGAACTAAGCATCAGGTTCACTCAGAATAGGAAGGAATGCTCAACCAACACTAGACAACTCAGCACAAACAGGAACTCGAACAACACTGGACAACTCAACACATACTACAACTCGGTCAAGAACTGCAACTCGACACTTATTGGAAAAATGAACAAAGATGAGCAGGATACAAAGGAAACCTAGGATGCTCCTGCATCACCAAAGTTAGTCTATCCTTTTCTATAATCTCCTCAATGTTCTTCATATGTTTAACAATATTTAAATAGTAACTGTATAAATTCCTTCCATGTGATACATAGCTTCCTGCCTCTCATATAGTTTTGTTCAATATGTCCAAGTCCCATGAGATAGACTTGCATATTTCCTCTAGCTTCTTTGCAAGGTACTTCTTCTCTACTTTCTCTTTACCGATCTTCTCCAAGGTCTCATAATGAATATCAAATTCATTAGACACTTTATTCAAGTTTTCTGCACTGTCCTTTGATTGAAAAGAAAAAGGTATAGGTAGGAGTTTGTTGAAAGTATCAACTTCTCTTTCCATTACCCTTGACTTCTTCTCACCTTTTTTTCATATCTCTCCTTCACTTTAGAAAATGAAATGAAGGATAGCTTCATCAAATCATCTTCATCCATACTCTCAAGATTAGTGTTCAGAGTCTTATCTCCACTTTCCAACAACAAAGATGAAGAAACAAATGCATGAATATCCTTTTTATCTTCAACTTTAATGATTGTCTCCTTCTCTGCTTCAACTTCGCTCACTTTCTATTCATCTTTCTCTTCCTTTCCAGGAAAAATGTTTCCTTCTATGTTGGTATCCTTCCCAAAATGTGCGAGGTGTCTAAAGACACAGGCACACCAGAAAAAAAGAAATCTGGTTGCTTCACAATACTGACAAATTCACTAGTGTCTTCACCTATTGACTTATCAAAATTTATTTCAACCATCCTTGATGACTCACCTCTTTCAATAGATTTAGGCTTAGTATCCTTTGGTGGTGATAAATTCTTAGGTTTAGTATCCATTAGAACTATATCCATAGCCTTCTGTGTTTCCTCAACCACTTCATCATATCTTCTCCCCATTATCTTTACCAATCTAGACTTAGTTCCTAGTAAAGGTTTTAAATATTTTAAAATCTTTTCCATTTCTTTAATTGAAACAACAAGTCACATATTTTCAATTTATTTTACTCTGATTGTTTCATCTTCTATCTGTACTATCTATTTCCTTATTTCTAGCTTCTCATATATTTCTTCTGGTATACTGCCTTCAAGTTCTAACAAGTTCTTAAAAGAAAGCAAACGATTTATCACCATGTCTTCAATCAAAAGTTTATCTAATGTACATCATACCTCTCATAGTATCTAATCAAAGAGATAATATTTCCTTGCTCAACTATTCTCTTCTCCAATATTTTCATGTTAGGTTTCTAGAGTTGTTTCACCCCAGTGCTCTTCTCTTCTACTTTCTTTTCTTCTTCTTTCTTCTTTTCTACCTTCTTTTCTTCTCCCTTAACATCAACTTTTGTCCTTTGTTTCTTAGGTGGAGAGTCATGTTTAGTGGACCTTGTATTTCTTCTAGTAAATTCCATAGGTTTCTCTCTCCATGATGTTCTCTTTGGTGGAGTAGGTGTAGTCTCAGATACATCAATCATAGTAGAGGGTGGAATGATTACCTTCTAAACTTCTGGAGGGGGAAGGGCTGCAGGAGCAGTGCTTGCCAACCTAGAGGCTCCTTTTGTCATCTTCCTTTTAACATCTTTCATTTCCTCTTTTTTTATTCCATCCTTGGCTGCTAGATCATCTAAAAATTTTCTACTTTCCTCTTCCTTACACTTCTAGTTTGTTCTTCCCTTATCCTTGCTGAATTTTCTTCATAGGTTCCTATCTTTCTTCAAATGGATCAATCTTTGAGGATAGAATGTGTTCAACCTGCATAGTCAAGACCTTAGAACTTACTTCATATCCAAAAGGATAACACCACTTCTTCCTAGGTTATACTACCTCCAAGCAAACACAAATAGTTTCAACCATGAAATAGATTGAGTCTTTGTACTTATCTACCAATGCTTCAGGGATCCTCTCTCTTTCCTTCACCTGTCTCTACAAGATTTTGATAATCACAAATAACTCACCATCAACCCATGTTCTATTTTGTCTTTTGTAGCTCTGTGTGATCTATATTCAAGTAGGTTCATTGTCTTTCCAAGCTCTAGGGTGCATACCATGGAATTTATGCACAATATAAATATACATGGTACTAGTAAAGATCCAAATTTGAATGCCTTAGTCCTATCTTTCTTAATTTGCCTCACATTCTCCAAAAATTGTTGTACAAGTACTTCACATAAGTTATACTTAACATTTTCCTTAACCATTTTATAAGCCATCAAAATTACACCTACTGATAATGAGTTAAGTCTACTGCTGTAATGAAGTTTATATCCTATAATCATCAAAATTAATCTAACATCCTACTGAAATATATCATTTACTTTCATCACTCTCTTATCCCATTTCAATTTCGTTAGGGTTTCCACCATTTTCTTTGTTTTCTTCTCTGCAACAGGATTGACTCCAGTATTATCCAATCCTATTATACCATGAATTAGGTCACTAGAAATCATCACATGCTGATCTCCAAGCCAAATAAACTGATCACGCACTCTGCTTAGAAGGATCTTAATCCATTCTTCTTCTTCAAATTCATAAAGTTTAGTTATCCGCATGATACTAAGGTTCTCAAGATGTGTGAACTCAACTTTCATCTTACCATCTTCTCCAATCATGTCTTTCATCTATTTATAGATCTCATAATCTCCCAGAGATTCATACTTATAGTGAATGTAAGCCTTAATGTCTTTGACATGTAGAATGTCATGGGGTGTTTACAAAAATGCACCTTCAGGATCATCTTCAGTTTATTTGTATGGGTGTTTCTTAAACTTATACTTGGGTCTTTCAATGACATCAAAAATCAACAGAGTATCCATAACCAAAGCTTTGAAGAAGATATAAATACCTTTTATCTCCTGATATGTGAATTTCTACTTTGATCAAATGCTCAACTCACTTTCTTCTATGCTTATTTTACTCTAAACTATGTTCTCCTTAGGGTCTATTGTTCGAATGATGTATAAACAAGTTCTTTTGATTGAACTTATACTTTGATGTGTAAATAAATGACATAGTTCCCAATAAATTCATCTACGCACATAACCCAGTCAATTATCAATTTGGTGATCGCAGCATAGATTTGTAAAACCATGTGATCATAGATATATGCTTCACAACATCTGCAAATACTCTCCCTAATGTCGCAAGAGCTTACTCCAAATAATTAGGGGATGGATAGATTTATTATGTTTTCTTGCAATGCTCCTCCTAAGGCCATGCTTGGCCATCTAGGTTGATGTAGCAATGTTAGTATCAGGAGAAGACACAGTAGTATCTAATAACTCTCCTTGAATCAATACCTCACTTGTTTCTTTTACCTTCCAAACCTTACCACTGTTATCATCTTCTGGTTTTTTGAAATAACTCTTGAATTAATTCATATAATCTGCAAGATTCTTACCAATATCACCAATGTTTTTCTTTATAACCATAGATGGTGGTACTCTTCTATTATCAACTCCATTGTACCTGAAAAACTTTACAATATGTCCTAGATTATGACATTTGTAACATATTGGAGGTGGTCTATTCTGATTAACCTGTAACTTACAATACTTTGCAATGTGCCCAAAGTTATTGCATTTGTAACATGTGATCTTAGCTATTGTTTCTCCCTAATGTAATCTTGTTTTATTCTAGATTGATCAGGTTCCCTACATTCTGCTTTCTTATGTCCATATGCATGACAATTATTGCAATAGTCATCAAAAGATTTGTAAGGAATTTTACTTTTGCGGTATCTCTTCATGTGTCCAATATTATTAAATCTAAAACATCTACCTCTGAAAGGTCTGATCTATTATTTAGGTTCTTCAAGAGTACATCTTTCTCCATCAGTCTTCACTTTAGATTTTTCTTCCCAAGTCTTTGAACATTTAGTTCATTGAAGCCAACTCCAATGATGTATTCTTTAGGTTTATGTATGTCTCTTTGCTCATGAATCAAGTCATTGCTCAAGTGAAATTTCTCAATATGTTTCTTAGCCTCAACAAGTTCACATTTTATGATCTGATTATATTTCTCTAATTACAAATACTTGTTCTTGTAGTGATCAAGTTCAGTCTTCATTTGTCCAATCTGAATATTATCATCCTTTAAGGTTTCTTGAATTTTGTTTTGAGCATCCTTTTCCTGCTGAATCTCATTAGCCATCTGAAGGGAAGTAGTTTCATGATTAACCTTCAAAGTATCTTTAATTTTTTTCAAGCTATTTTATTTGATCCAAAGTATCATTGTCTGAATCCTATTTTATCTTATCCATAAGATCTTGTCTCTGACTTCTGGAAAGTTCAAGCTATTCTTTCAGTTTCTTGATGAAACCCTCTCCTCTTGTCATTTTTAATTTCAAGCCACCATTCTCTACTTTAGCCTTATCAAGGTATTCAAGTGATACTTCAAAGTTTTCCTCCAAACTTTTAGAATCTATCTTGAACTCCCTTAAGATGATAAGCTTTCTCTCCAAGGTCCAACAACTCTAATATCAATTGTTAGGATTAAGTAATACTGAGAGGGGAGGGGGGGGTGAATCAACATTACAACACTTTAAACATGAACCAATTAATTTCCAACTTAACCAAATAAATACTGAAATGAAAAGAACATAAACACACAACACATAACTCATAACACAATGAATTATTGTAAAAGAAACCATGACCAAGAGAAAACCCCGGTGGGGATGGTACCCACAAATATGCACTAAAATTATTGTGTCCCTGTTAGGAGATCTAGCCCTGTTAGGAGCTGAATATTACATTAGCACATTTCCTTGTTAGAAGAATACAAAACCCTGTTAAAGGTATACTGAGCTCACTGCGAAATATAAGCCTGTTACAATGCTTTCTCAAGAATGAACAATAATAGCATATACTATGCTTAGGTAGTTCCATTTGTAGCTCACATCGCTATCCATCACTACAATATTTGGGGTCAAATTCTGATGCTAATTTGTGATGGTGCTACCATTTGTGTGTGATTTTTTTTTTTCAAGTTCCCCCAATACTGTTGTAATAGCGACAATACCATCATAATTGTGACACCCTCTTGATTATAAACAAAAGAAATAAAAAGAAAGGCTTATTTTTGGTCAAGCTATGGCATGCGAGTGGAAGAGGGCCCTAATGATGAGCTTGGTTTTTCTCGGTAACACAACCACTCAGCTGCTTGCCTAGGATATGTCACCCATGATTTAGTTCATCGCAAGGTGAGTAAAAATATCCAACACCCATTTGATTTTGAAAATCTGCAGTTATAAGAAACCATTTGATTTTCTTCTATTGTTTTGTATTAGGTATTATGATCGAGCTGTGGCATGCGAGCGGAAGAGGGCCCTAATGATGAGCTTGGTTTTTCTCGGTAACACAACCATTCAGCTGCTTGCCAAGGATATGTCACCCATGATTTAGTTCATCGCAAGGTGAGTAAAAATATCTAACACCCATTTGATTTTGCAAATCCACAGGTATAAGAAACCATTTGATTTACTCCTATTGTTCTATATTAGGCATCTCTGTATGTATATTATTAATATCAGACCCGTTGTGTCTACATATATACATACATTTGGATTCATGAAAGTGAGTGCATATATGCACAAGATATAGGCATGAGTGACAATCATCCTATCCCTCTGAGGATCATAAAATGGCTTGCCCTTGTGGATGCCATGAATCCCTCGAATATCCCTCTGAGCATGTATAAACCTCTTTGCTTCACGTTGGTCATGGGATCCCGTATCCTCATCAACAAATAATGTATCTCTAGGAGCCCCTCGAAGCCCTAGATATTCATTCCCTTGTTTGGATAAACCCTGGTGATTTGCAGTTGGATTGAAGGAAAACCCAT